>JAAIXJ010000280.1:22500-339292 GCA_013403705.1 Heliconius hermathena | reverse complement strand
CTCATCCTTCCCCTTCTCTTTTCCTTGAGCTGAAGTCTACTATCTCTGCGCTTCCTAGCCCTGTCCTGGTCCTGGGTGATTTTAACACACACCACACTATGTGGGGGTGTTATTACTGTGATAGATTTTCTCCTTCGTTGGTAGACATGATTGACGATGTGGATCTTTGCATTCTCAATAATGGCTCACCGACTCGTAGGGTTAATCCTAATCAGAATCCTAGGACTGCAGTAGATCTCTCCTTATCTTCTCCTTCCCTTGCTTCCCAACTATCATGGTCTGTACTTCCTTCCACCCATGGTAGTGATCACTTCCCAATTCTGTTATCCCTCAATAATACACAAACTCCTACATTTAATCCCTATTCCCCTCTTAAATTTAACTTGAAAAAAGCTAATTAGGCTGAGTATGCTGACTCTGTGGATTGTATGTTGGGCAATCTTCCTGAGTCTGTTAATTATGAGAATGTCGTTCTTTGCTATGATCGGTTTATTTCTGTCATTTTATCTGCGGCTGACTCACATATTCCTAAAAAGCGCTCCATTCAGAATTGGATGCAGTTCAATCCCTGGTGGGATCAGGAATGCTCTGATTCTGTCGATCGGCGAACATCTGCCGAGGTGACATACACAGCCTGTATGTCAATGGAGAATTTTGTTGAGTACCTACGCAGTGATGCGAGGAAAAAGGAAAAGCTTGGTTGGATCAATTTCTGTGAATCCCTTAGTCCCCGCTCCTCTTCCTCCTTGGTGTGGAGAAACGTTAAGAGATTTCGTAGATCACTTAACAATGTCACCAGTCCAAACTCCAATAATCCTTCCATTTGGCTTAATGATTTTGCTGACAAATTGGCTCCTCCTTTTGTACCATCCCATGACCTTTTTATATCCTCGCCTGTTGAATCTTCAGAGGAAATGGATTGTCCTTTCTCCTTTGAAGAGCTCAATAACGTCTTAACGGATTTAAAGGTCACTAGTCCAGGTGAGGACGGTGTTTCTTATTCTTTTATTACTAGATTAAATGAACAGTCTAAACGTCATTTTTTAAATCTGGTAAATATTATATTTCAATCAGGCATTATTCCCAATTCATGGAAATCCCAAATTATCATTCCCTTACTTAAACCAGGTAAGTGTTCTTCCGATCCCAATTCTTATAGACCCATTGCTCTATCATCTACTGTATCAAAAATTGTTGAACAGCTTTTAAAAAACCGTCTGGAGTGGATAGTGGAAATCAGGAATATACTGGCACCCTCTCAATTTGGCTTCAGAAAGGGGCTAAGTACCATTGATAGTCTCAGCGTTTTAACTACAGACATTCGACGAGCTTATGCCAAAGGAGAGTATCTAGTTGAGTATGATGATGTTCTTCTTCCGGTACTCAGGCAGAAACTTCGACAGCTGAGTATTCCACCGAAGATGTCTCATACATATGCAATTTGCTGACCGGTAGAACGGTATCTGTTAAGCACCCGCTTCTTACTGTTCCTTCCAGACTTGTCTGGAAAGGTCTTCCTCAAGGTTCAGCTCTTAGTCCTCTGTTGTATAATTTATACACTCATGACCTCGAACTGTCTATCAATACTTATTTAGATCCTAAGTGTGGAATAACACTTTAAAAATGTTTAAAAATGTCTGTCAATAGTTTTTGCAACATACTTCAGTACCCTGATGATATCGTCCTCTATTACAGCTCAAAATCTGTGGAGGACATAACTTTTCGTTTAAATACTGCTTTGCACTATCTTAACCAATGGCTTTCTGATCATGGACTGGCATTATCAGTTGCTAAATGTCAAGCGGTGGTATTTACAAAAAAGAGAATAATTCCAAATTTTAATATTTTATATGATAATGTTCCTATAAATTTTTCAGAAAATGTTAAGTTTTTGGGTATAATACTCGACAAACGACTGAACGGAATTGCACATGCTGAGTATCTCAGCAGAAAATGTGAAAATGGCATAAATGCTTTAAGAGCTGTGTCTGGTGTGTGGTGGGGTGCACACCCTTATACTCTAAAACTAGTGTACCATGCAATTATTCGTAGTCATATTGATTATAGTTTATTTGTATTAGACCCCTTTAATAAAGTAGCGTCAGANTTCCATTAAAATCAGTTCAGTTGTTTTGGCCATTACTTCCGAGAAACAGAAAGACTGACAGAGACACAAAAATATATAAAATTACTTTTTAACATCGATGTAAAATAATAGGTATTACTAACCCTCTATATTTATATATTGTATATATATTTTTGTCTTGTTATAGGTGAAGGCAGTATTTTTCTGGGAACTCTTTGAAACATGCATTTTTCTGTTATGTAATATTATCTTTTTTTTTACCGTACAACCTCTTTCGTGTGTTCTCCATTCAACGTGACATTGGCGAAGTGATTTTGTGCTCAACTGGCACGCTCGGAACGCCATATTAAAAGAAACCAAACCAAAAATTCTGTTTCAAAAAAACTATAAATTCTCATACATCTACTGAACCAGAGGAGGTGGATAGGTATTGATTCAATAGACCATCGTTAATCCACAAATCGAGTAACACCGTCGAGTCGAGATATATATAAAATTATACGGCGTAAAACAATAAAATCACAAATCAGTGCTTTTGCTTTTTATTTTTTTCAGGCATTTTTATTGATTAGTTAATCACAAAATTTATGTTAGATACAAGGTACAAATAATACCACAATAACCACATGGTATTTATTTAAATTAAGCAAATAATTATCAGTTCATTTTTTTTTATTAAAAATCAGCTGTATCCCGCACACAGCACGATAGGCAGAGGGAACCTAATGTTAAAATATTCCGTTCCCTACTTTCCACTAAGTTCTCGAGGCATTGCGTGTTGAGTGATGGTACTCGACGCCGCATTTTGGCTCGACACCAGAGACTAGTACCCGCCTCCGCGCCTCTTAAATACTGTCCAAATGCTCTAAACAATTAAGCCTTGGCCTTGACATATATTTTTACAATGTTTATTTGTTCTACGTTTGCTGAAACTAAATTTAGAACATCACCATTTTCCGCTTTCTAAATTTTGATCATTAAATTTCTCTAAATGCGAGATACATAAAGAGATGATTCTCTACAAACATTGCATATCCCGCAAAACAGCGAGACGATACAAAAATACATGAAATGAAAATAGGTCCATATGGCACTGAAGTTATTAAAACCACCTGGCAAATGAAATTTTACTAATTATAATAGGTTGTAGTGATAACCACAATATAAAATATGCTACACAACATATATAAATATATAGTATAGATATAATTGGTTATATAATTGGTTTTATAGATATAATAGGTTCCTTACTGGCTTAAAAATAAGCATATTTAAAATGTTGATTTAGTTTCAACGTAGTTTAAGTAACTAAAAATATATGTGAATAATAATTTAAAAGAACAAAATGTGGTTGTCTGTAAAAGTAATAGTAAAAGGCCATCGTGGCGTCGGAGAAATTAATTAACTATTATTATTTAATACTCTCACTTCCTCTCTCTGGTAAGCAGGCAAAGTGCGGTGTTAAGTTCCTCCATTCAACCTGCAATGTATGAAAAATTTTGCTAAAAATAGGGAATAGAGTGCCTCAGATGGAAAGATTAGACACGATTTTACTGTTTTAATAAGGCTTACTAATTAAAACATTTTCATCATTATGTATATTATGGTTAATTTACATAAATCCTTCTTCCTGGACTTGTTGGCATTCAGTACTTCAAATTAATCTCAAAATGTTAATCTTTGACCACGTCCGTATCAGTAACAATAAACGACCTCGTTTAAAAAAAACATAATCCCTTCCCTCCATAAATCTGTCGTGCGGCATTTAAATGCAGTGAAATAAATTCGAAGTGCATTTTCGTCTCATATCTACTGATTTAGTTTCTTATAAAGTTTTACATTTTAGATATAATAAAAAATGTCTAAAATGTAAGAGTTCGAAAATGTATACCAACGCAACCTAACTTAATGTTTTATCTATATGAGTGTACGTATCTCTAGACAATGCTCTTATTTAAATTGAACACTAAAAATTTTACTCTGTCTGTATCACAAACAAACGTTTGTGACGTAATCACGACCGAATAATAATAACAATTCAGCTTCATGCTGTTTCAGGATAGGCAGAGGAAACCTAGTGTTAATACATTTTTTGCCGAATTCTGGAGGCATTGCGTGTTGAGTGGCAGAACTCAACGCATCCTCGAGTGGGGATCGAACCCACAACCAGTCGGTTTTAAGGTCACACTTTGTGCCCCTGCGCCACGACTGGCGAATAATAACAATTAATGATTATAATTATTTTGACGCCTAACATTATTAGACTCTTAAAACTATTACAGAACTTTGCTATTAAGATATCGCTTATCAATTAACTTGTATCTATATTTAATGACCCATTAGTCGGTTAATTGTGCCAATGTTTAGTTGATATGTTGCGGTTCTGGTAGAAGCTGATGAGTTATTATTAGTATACCAGTACCCATACATATATAATATACATACAGTATTATATATAGGAGAAGGTGGTATAGCGGCCTTGTAGGTATTGTGGCCTACTTAGATATTTAATACTAAAAATCACGCCATCTTGTGATTTTTTTTAAAAATAACATTTATATTACATAGAATCCACCCAAGGGATATCAAATATGGACAAGTAGACAACGATCTGCCTTAGCAAAAGGTACTTTGCTTACCCTGCTGAAACAGGAAAGAAACAGAGGGCGTAATAACGTTATATTAACATTGACTTTCCTTGTTTGTTTTTTTTTTCTGGAAAAGGCACAAGCGTGTGATGTGTGTACACGCGACAGCCTCACGAACACGCAATCCACGTCCAGAATTTAGCGGTAAATGGGGAACGGAGTGTCTTAACACTAACTCTTGCCTACAATGCTGTTAAGCTAAAGGATAATTTTACGCAGAACACCTATGCAAAATGCTGGATACAGCCTAGCACTGTAATTTGAAACTCATGCAAAAACTCAGCTTAGTTAATCATATATTAGAAATACCGTAATAAAAAACAAAAACAAAGCAAAGCAAAGCAATGAACAATTTAAAAAAAAGATTAATGATATGGTTGGTATTGTAAGTGCACGCACTTAGGAACTTATTTATTTTGTTGGGTGAATTATTTTTTGCTTATACACAAAAAAAACTACCAAAAAAGCAGATAGTAATGTTTTACAACATCTTGTTGTTTTACAATAACATATTACTAAAAAAAATTTAATTCAATTAGCTTCACGCTGTATCCCGCACACAGCAGGGTAGGCAGAGGGAACCTAGTATTAAGACATCGAACCCACAACCAGTCGATTTCGAGTCGATCGGCCTCAACATAACATATTACTAAATTTATTTTTAATGGAATGCATGTAAATTTCTCGCTTTAAAAATCGATTATAAAAGCATTAATTAGTAAGAGAACTATCTCGAGTTAGTCGGGTTCAATTCTTATAAAGTTAAAGTCTAAAAAAGTTAATTGATATGCTACATTTATATATTGAATTTCCATTATTATTAATTTAAAGATTAAATTATCGAGGTCTTTGCTGTACAGAACGCCAAAAACTCAAACGGTATAATCGTTCAAAAGTCTCTTATAATTAACCCTATATAGGTTAACCACTGTACTACACTGAAGATAAATCATACGTCGGCTCGACGTGCGTATGTTTGAGTGACCATATTTTGGATTACATATAAATTAGATTTATGAATGTGATATTATATTTTAATACATGTGTTAATATAAAATATATATTTTTTACGATCTCTATAATGTAAAAACCTAAATTTTGTGGCAGTCTAGGTAGACTGTCACAAAATTGACAATATAACTCGATATACTTGGCGCAGCACTTTCAGAAGTTTCCGCTACATTTTTTGATATATCTTCTGTATCGAAAATTTCTACCACTGGTGGAGTACCTGAGCACTTTTAGTAAATTGCCTTAAGTTCCGCTGTCCGACCCCTGAAGCCCCTTATCTCTTGTTTTATGCAACAACCAATTGATTTCTGCGTAGTATACACAAATTCGTGACGACATTTCGTTGGTTATCATGACCTGTAACAAATATAAAAACAAAAAAAATAAATTGTTCATTTATTTTCAAAAAAGTACCAATAATTAAATTTCCCAAAAATTAAAAAAAAATCAAATAAGATAATGTCACTTCGACATATGAAATATTTTTAATTGAAAATACTGACGAAAATGCACTTACTGAAGCGATATGGGTGCATTTTGCAAGCTCCATTACGTCGACGTAAGTTACCTAGAGTTAAAGGTGTAAGGTAGCTATGATGAAAACTATTTTTATAGCTTAACGCTTTATGCTGCACGTAGCAGGGTAATCAGAGGGAACCTGGGACCCTAGTGATAATACACTCCATTTCCATTAAGACACATCCGTTCCTCACGTGCCGCCGAATTCTGGAAGCACTGAGTGTTGACGGGCCTCAACGCCGCGACGGGCTTTGAACTAAAAACTATTGATGAAAATAAAATTAAACTGAACTCTTTGTGGATTAGCTGAGGTGTGTAGGGAACTATTACTTGTATACTAATATATGTCATTTATATACGATAATATTGTAATCTATTTATGACACATCTTAAATAAGCAATAATTGTCATAATAGTTCCCTACAGGGCATAAGTATTTTAAAACTATTATATATTACTAAGTCCTTAAAAATAAGAATATATAGTTATAGGCTTTAGTTCCAATTATTAAAGGACAATATTATAATTTTTTTTAGCGTCACGATTTATCCTGCAAATAGGATGGTAGACAGTTAGAACCTAATGTTAAAACACTCCGTTCTCGATCTTTAGCTCGAAGATACTGCGTCTTGTGTGACGGTTCTCAACGCAGCACTTCACCCACGCGAGGCAACTGTAAATAATTCATTCTCCGGAGTGGGGATCGAAGTCAAACGCTATAATTCTAGTATTTCTTTAATTAATTTACCACAAAGTTTTTATGCCGATTTTACAAAATGTGTTAGAAATACAGATATATTTTTAAATTATTGGTTCTTGAATAAGTTATCGCTGTTTTTTTGTTTAAAAAAAAAATAATTTAAAATATAATGCTTACAATTACATTACTCAAAGTGTTGTCCATCATTAGAGACCACTTTCTCCCATCTCTCTGGTAGCAATTGAATCCCCCGTCGGAAAAACGACTCATCTTTCGAGGCAATCCAGGAATCAAGCCATTTTTCGGCTTCTTCAAAAGAATGGAAGCGCTGCTCGCTTAAACCGTGCGCCATCGACCGAAACAAGTGGTAATCGGAGGGGGCTATGTCCGGTGAATACGGCGGGTGGGGTAGAACTTCCCATTGAAGTGTTTCCAGGTAAGTTTTGACTGGTTTTGCCACATGTGGCCGAGCATTATCATGTAATAAAATCACTTTGTCGTGTCTCTGCTCGTATAGTGGCCGCTTTTCTTTCAGAGCGCGACTCAAACGCATCAACTGAAGTCGATAGCGAGCTCCCGTGATAGTTTCATTAGGTTTAAGCAGCTCATAATAAATTACGCCCTGCTGATCCCACCAAATGCAGAGAAGAAGCTTAGAACCATGGATATTTGGTTTTGGCGACGATGTTGATGCGTGACCCGGCATGCCCCACGATTTTTTTCGCTTTGGATTGTCGTAGTGAATCCACTTTTCATCCCCAGTGACGATACGGTGCAGAAAACCTTTTCTCTATTGCCGTTGAAGCAACAATTCACACATGAGAAAACGTCGTTCTACGTCTCTCGGCTTCAACTCATACGGCACCCAATGCCCTTGCTTTTGGATCATTCCTAACGCTTTTAAACGTTTTGAAACTGTTGACGCATCTACTTGTAACGTTTTCCCGAGCTCTACTAACGTCTGACATGGATCTTCTTCAAGCAATGCCTCCAATTCTTTGTCTTCAAATTTTGTCGGTGCTCCAGAACGCTCTTTGTCTTCAAGGTCAAAATCATTACTTTTGAAGCGCCTAAACCAGTCTCTGTACGTTGTATTCGACAAAGTATTGTCACCATATGTCTCAACGAGAATTCTGTGTGCTTCTGCTGCAGATTTTTCTGAATAAAGCAGTGCAATAAAATTCCCCGAAAAAACACTTTATTTGGCACAAAAGTACACATTTTCACAAAGGGAAAATAAATATGTAGTTGACACTGTAGTAAACACTATTCTACTATAATTTGAGGTTACATATAATACTACTTTGGTGATTCGATACCGTACGAAATTCCATGCACAGTGCCGCAACGCCATCTTTCAAAAAACAGCAGCAACTTATTCAAGGTCCTGTATACATGAAAAAGGAAAAATATTTAATAATTATATAGTATCTCCTGATAAAAATTATTAAGTATAAAAAATTTATTACTTTTGTGTTTTAATTATAAAAGAATATTTTGTTTTGTTAACATTTTCAGGGTTAGTAACTATGTACCTATTCGACACTTCAATATTTACAATTTTTTTTCTTGTTTGTAATTTTTTTTATACTAGCAAAAATGTATTAGGAATTTAAAACATTTTTTAGTAATTTTCATTATAGTCAAATAATATGACGGAGCTTTTTATTTGAAACAAATCATATATTACATTGTTAACAGGCGAGTATATATATAGTACTCTAATTAGAAGAATTACAAAAAAATCATCGCCTTTGTTAGATTTAAAGGAAGTCTTTAAAGCCATTAAACTTAAAAAAAATCGGTTAGGTACGAGTCAAAAAATGAGAGCCAAGTAAAATATTATTATAAATAATACGTCGTTCTCGACTTCATCGACAAAAGTGTGGGAGATCTATATGGGTGCCGAGCTCTGTGTTCGCACGGGATAAATTTCATGCTCTAAATTTCAATTCAGGGTTTTTTTTTTCATATAAGGCTTATTTGCAAGTTAGTGTACTTCCAACTTGTACTGGACTACTAGGTTGATATTTGGTCTAGTGCCTGGAGGTGATAAATAGCCAAATCATAAGTGACATAATAAAATAAAAGAGCAAAGGCGATATATATATTTTGATTTCTTCGCTCTGGTGTCATGGCAAAGCGCAGCGTAGTGCCACTCAACACGCAATGCCTCCAGAATTCAGCGGAAAATGGAGGACGGAGTGTCTTAATACTAGGTACACTACTGCTGTGTGCGGGATACAGCGTGAAAATTATTGATTTATTTGATGTATTTACTTAAAAATATTTTTACCGAAACCGACCCAAACCACAATCGTGATCAAACAATTAAAATATAACTTTATATGTTTTACAAACATCCAAAAAAACATTATTTTTATATTAAAATATATTCAACAACGAATTGCAAGCGTATTTCCTTTTGTTTTAAATTCACACAAAATAATATTTTAAACATTTACTACTATAATAATAACACTTCCGCCGATAACCTGAGTACTGTACACAAAAAAATATAAGCATTGTATTTTTTGTTTCCACTTCTGTTTACTTATTAAGAAGCGAAAATTAATGTATCGCGAGAAGCTAAGTTAAGGTCCTACGTACAACCGGTGTGGTACAATGCCAAATTGAAGGTTTAATATCTATCAGTTAGACGATATATAGCTGTTATTTGCTCCGCGACCGGTGCGGAGGTAAATCGACTGTAAAATCGATTTAATTTTAAATATATCGAAATATTTCTTTGTATATTAAAATCATGATTTTGCGAGTTGTTTTTGGTATCGCGTTTTGTGTTGTTAGCTGCTTTTGCGGCGTGGGATACGCAAAATTAGCCCGTAAGTAGTTTTGGTTTACGTTAATTTTATTTTAATTTTTTTTGTTTTAATATTTGTTAATTATAAAACTAAGGAAACGAATTATTATTACATACACTACACAGTGTAATAATATATGTTTTTATAAATTATAGACTTCAATTTAATTAATTGTTAATATAACATGCTTAAAAAACTGAAATGTACAAAATAATATTTTAATTACATTAAAATAAAGAAAATTGAAAATAAATTAAGTTATTGATCATATAATAAATATTTCTTATTTAAAATCCGTTACTTTTGGAATCAGTGCATTTTTTATTTAGCTTTTGTTCAGTGTATTTAATAGCTATCTCTTAATGTGTTGTTTTTCTTGGCTGGTATCGATTTCAAAAGTAACTGATTTTATAACCGCTCTTTTAAATAAAAAATATATTTTTAAATAGTTTCACAAATAATGGAAAAGTAGATGGACACATAAAAATATAGTTGTTGAATATAGAACCTCTAAAAATAAAAATAAGATCTATCTAAAAATAAAAATAAGATTTCAATTACAATTTTTTTTGCTTCACGATGTATTCTGTACATACTAATATAATCTGTGAAAACCTGGGATTCTAGTGTTGAGAGACTTCGTTTTAAGACACTTCCACTATCTAGTGACATTGCGTGTTGAGTGGCGGTCAACACCACGCTTTCCCTCGTTACCAAAGCGAGAAAATATTACATTTTATTTTCTCAAGTGGGAATCGAACCCACAACGTGTCGCGTTTACAGTCACACGCTTGTGCCCCTGCGCCACGACTGGCCTCATATTTTACAATATTTAATATTTTAACAAACAATAACTAAAAATATAGCAAATTAGTATCTACTAATTTATAACATTTGAATATGCACCTGCAGTGCAAATAAAAAGTCAAATATTTACCACAAAGTTCTTCGCGCATTACTACTAATAATCGCCTTGTTAAATATATTATTTTCCATTTACTTGTGAAAAATGTATGCACAACGTATATTTTACTGATTATAACTGTTTTCTATATGCTATGGGTGTGAGTTCGAATCCCACAAACACAAAAAGGAAAAAGTTACTCTTATTCGTCAATAAGCTACCCCTGTCATGTTATCAGCTGACATTATAAGTAGAACGTTAGGATCTGTTTGATATATAATATATAGTTCAGCTTCACGTTGTATCCCGCTAAAGCAGGCAGAGAAAATTTAGTGTCAAGATATTTCGTTCTCTACTTTCCGATATAATTAATTGATGATACTTTAAACCAATAAGTAATATCAATTTTACGTATACGTCACTAATCCTACTAATATTATAAATGTGAAAGTTAGTGAGGATGCATATTATGTCACTTTTAATAAATGGATTTAGATGAAACTTTCAAACAACAAAAATATAGGTACAATTTATTTAAGGATTTTGTATAATTTGTCTATAATATCACAGAAAGTTTAAACGTGTTTGGGTTAGTAGTGAATCATAAAACAAGATAATAATTAATTTGTCTTTGACCTTTAATATTTCGTAATATTCAATTATTGTATCGATGGAGGATGTTTGTTTGCAATTGTATCTACGAAGTAAATATGAGTATTTTATCAGCTTCACGCAGTATCCCGCACACAGACGTTCCTCACTTTCTGCCCAATTCTAGAGGCATTGCGTGTTGAGTGGCAGAAATCAACGCCGCGCTTAGCCTCGACACCAGAGCGAAGACATGGAAATATAAATTTTAAGTAAATATTTCATCTCCTCGTCCACAACCAGTCGGTTTTACAGTCACATTTTGTGCCGCTGTGCCACGACTGGCCTATATATAGATATAGAATATAAATATAAAAACTTATCTGCGAGTAGATATCTATATATACCAATTTAAAATTTCTGTAATACGAGATATGGAAAATTAAGGGCATCAACAATAGGAAATGTGTATGTTTATGATAATGATAAATAAGTAGGAGTTTTAAAATATTATTATTTTCTGCCCTTTGTACGTTCATGGTCTTAAATAATACAAAAAAGATAATTGAATAATTGTTATATAGCGTATTCTTCAAGGTAATGACTTTTGACAGCATGGTAAAACGTAATTTATTTTTAATGGCAAGGTTCCTGAACGAACACCCAACATATTTGTTGGTGTTCATACTAGCTTATAAATTTATTAAGATTTTTTCAGTTTCACTCTGTATCCTGCATGTAGCAGAGTAGATAGAATTTTTTTTATGTATTTGAATCTTTCTTTTTGGTGAGTAATCCAAAACTTACAGTAATGGATTTCAATTTTTCCCTGTGCTTCCTATCATATTATTTATTTTTTAATTTAGCTTCTTTATCCCCTTTATATCTATCCATCATTCCCTTTCTACAAATTAATATGAGGGAATAACGAAACAGAGAATTATAAAGAAAGTTTTAACATAACCGGAATTTAAAAAGTTTTTATATATAGGTTATAATACTCTCAAAGGCTTCTTAACTTTGTAATTAATAAGTGTCAAAAGTTTTACCTTTTGTTTTACCAGTCTGTGAGAGGATGACGATCAAAATGGTAATATCAATATAATTATCAGTAAATAATTTTGGAGCGCAAACTCGAACAAGCTCACGTAAAATTCACCATATTTATTCATTGACGAAAAAATGTTAGAGGATTATTTATTTTTATGAGACACATACAGATTATTTTTTTAAACCACTTCCTTACTTTTTAATCCAAATTGTGTTTTTTTTTTTCATTAAATAATAGTAAATCAGCTTCACGCTCTATCCCGCATACAGCAAGGTAGGCAGAGGGAACTTAGTGTTAAGGCACTCCGTTCCCCACTTACTGCGGAGTTCTGGAGGCATTGCATGTTGAATGGTGGAACTCGACGCCGCGCTTTACCTGGATAACAGAGCGAAGAAATGAAAATATAAATTTAAATATATATTTCTTTTCCTCGAGTGGGGATCGAACCCACAACCAATCGATTTTACAGTCACACCATGTGCCCCTGCGCCACGATTATTTCTAAACGATAAAAACGTTGCAAAGTTTTTTTACATTATTTCGTCTGTTTAATCACATAGAAGTAATTTAATTTAGAGATTGGGACACAGTAGGAAATGATTTTAAAAATATTATATAGGTGAGTTTTTTTTAAAATTTATACAAATGATTCCAAAGTAACAAATGAAACTTCTAGTTACAGTAATGTAGATTGGAATGAAATATTGGTAGCCGCTATATGTGTCTGTCTATATAATTTTTAAAGCATAAAAGTCAAGAATTTTATCATTTCGTCAGAATTACCCAAAAATATAACATTCTAATGAACTTAACTGAAATGCTTATGATAAACAGCTACAAACATAATTAGTTATCGATAAAAAATCTAGCAAATGGCTTAGAATCTAAGAAAAAAATGTACAAGTATGTAATAATAATATTATTATACCTTCAGGTTAGGTTAGAGGTCTCTAGTTGTTTCCTGTAATATTAAGTTGTTAATTAATAATTTTATTGAACAACTCTGATAATAACGACTGACCCTAAATTACTACTTTATAGTTATTACGCTTAATCGACATAAAAAGAGGATAAAGATTAATTATTAAAATCTAGATCAAAGTAACAAAGCAAAAATATATATATTTTTAGAAATCGGTAGCGGAAAAAAACACGATAAAAACACATATCGTCTATATGATTCTAAACTATTTGGAAATAGATACTATGTAATTTCAATAAGTAATATGCATCACCTAGTACTGATATTTGCAATATGTGTTCTCATTATTTTGCTTCCTTATATGTTAACTCAATGCAGCCTATTGATTTCCATTCTTTACAGGCTGCTCTTAACTTAGAATCCACATATAATAACAGTGAAAATTTTTCTACTTTACAACTAAATTTAGAAGATATTACTCAAAAGCTACGAAACTTAAACATATCAAATGGTACTGGTCCGGATAACATTTTATTAAAAACTGTACGTTGTGCTTAGATTTACCCTTATTTCTAAAATATAATATTTTTTTTTTGTAAAGGTTATTTTCCAAGCACGTGGAAACAGGCAAAAGTTGTGCCAATATATAAAAGTGATGGTGAGAAACAAATTTAAAACTACCGACCAATATTTCTAATGATTCTGAATGTTATTGCTAAAGTCTTTGAAGTCCTAATCTGCGCATCAATATAGTTACATTTCAAACCTTTCATAACCGATTTTCAGCATGGTTTTTGTAACCGCAGATCTACAAACTCTAAATTGGTTTCATTTACAAATGCTATAAGCGAAGCAATCGATGATAATAAGCAAGTAGGTACTATATACACTGATTTCAAAAAAAACATTTGACATTTGGTTCCGCATTACATATTGGTTAAAAAACTATCAGTATACTGATTTTCTGGTTCTTTATTGGAATGGCTCAAGTCGCATCTACATAATCAAACGATCGCATTTGGCGTCCCACAAGGTTCACTTTTGGTCCATTACTTTTTTATATTTTTCTAAATGATGTCACGTCTTGTTTTAAATAGTTGTCACCATATTTTTTGCGGATGATTTAAAGTTTATGCGTATAAAGATATCTCCAGATGACCCGCTACCTAAAAGAAAACTTCGACAATGTTGTACACTAGTACAGAGCTAACGGTATGGAACTAAACTTTAAGAAATGCCATCATATTAAATTTATATATTATTATACATCATATATTAAATTAGTATATTTATATATATTTAAATGAACTAAGCGAGTAAGCATCTAAAATGTTAGGCTATATTTTAAGAAACAGTAAAATATTTAAACATAACAGAACTAAAATAATTCTGTATAATTATCTTGTCCGTAACCAACTGGAATAATGTAGTATTGGTCTGGCGGCCACATTACGCTACTCATTCTTTAAGCCTGGAGCGTGTGCAAAAAAGAATTCTATGGTACCTATCATACCAGGCTAAAATTAATAAATCCATACTCTCGTATGAAGGCCGATTGAAATATTTCAATATCACCAGTCAATATACCAGTTTGGGGCAAAGAAGAGACTTGCTGGATATCATGTTTTTATACAAATTTGTTCGACACAAAATTGACTGTCCAAATTTCTTAGCAAAAATAAAATTTAGGATACCATGATACCCAAGAAAACATTTGTTTATATTAGTACCACCAAATAAAAAGACTGTTTTTGATGCAAATACAGTGATTCCCCGAAAAAAATCATTTTAAAAGAGCATGGCGCGGTGCAAAGATAAAAGAATTTTATTTATACATTCGAATTTTTTAAAAATACTACCATAGTGCAGTGGCACAGATGTGTGACTGTGAAAATGACGATTGCGGGTTAGATGATAGAAGTGTTTACGCAAGGTCTCGGAAATTGGGTGGAAAGTGGAGAACGGACTGTCTTAACACTAGATTCTATTCTACCTACCCTACTATGAAGTATAAAAACTAACATTCAGCAAATATTAACACGCTGTTATTGGCTGTAACAAACTATATATATATATATATATATATATATATATATATATATATATATATATATATATATATATATATATCACTTTTTGTAGAAAAGCTCTTTATCTCATTGTATTTCTGCCAATGAAACCATTAATGATTCAGTATATCTTACGAATTTAACACGATAAAATATAAAGTTCAAGGCGAAAACTAAATTATAGCTGCTAGAATATATGTTGAAGATTTCATCTTAGCTAGGAGTTTGTGCTTTATCAACGTGAAGATAACTGTGAGAGGTCAACAAGATGTGAGAGGCACTGAAATAAAACGAAGCCTAGAGAACTATTCGCGGGTGCATTTATTTGTATACGGTACCATATATATATTTTTTAAATATTATATTATTATATATGTTTGATAGGTATATATCATTACACACGCTATGCCTTTAGAATTCAACGGGAAAAGGGACGGAGTACTTTAATACTAAGTTCCCTCTTCCTACTCTGCTGTGTGTGAAAAAAAAATATATAATATTAATTTTAATCCAAAACGTATAAATTATAAATTGGGAATCAACATCTTATAATTTAATATTAGCTATTGCAAAAAATAGCTAAATTAGGTAGGAAATAAAGTACTAATTCTTTAAACTTAAGCTGCTATTTATACAATATTTTTATATTTATTTTTAATCGTAATATAATATTATATTTTTAATTACTTATCCTTGTTTTTTGTCCTTGTGACTACAAAGTCACCAGTGAAGGTCATCAGCTTTGATTATTTATAAAGCATATATCTTGCAGTCAAATAAAAGCAACAAAATAATTTAATAAAATAAATGTCACAATTAACATTATAACATCTTTTGTTCTTATAAAATATAAAAAAATATTTTCAACAAATGCTAATATCCGTATAAATACTTATAAAATGCCAAAGTTTACAACTTTGTAATGGATGTTTTAGCACGATTCCACGATATGTTAATTCCGTATTGAATGGTTGCTTATTTTTAGGTGGAATTACGTCATTTTTTATGAAATATAAACTATTTTTAAAATATACATTAATACTAAAAACGTAAACTTTTTAACTACATCCAGTAATTGGTTTTTTTAACATCCTGTATCCCCACGTCTGTGGCGGAGAGAACCCACACTCCGGTTTCCACTTTAAATTGGATTCTGGAGGCATTACGTATTGAGTGGTGGAATTAAACGCCGCACTTTTACTCGACACTAGAGCGAAAAAATGAAAATTAAATACTTCATTTCCTAGAATAGGAATCGAAACCACAACCTGTCGCGTTTACAGCCACACGCTTGAGCCTCTCGTCACGACTTGTCTGTAATCTAAACCTCTAATTGCTTATTGATTATTATTATAATTTGTAAACATTTTTTTATAAATACTCCATATTGAGGCCAGTCCTGGTTGTGGGTTCGGTCCTCACTCGAGGTAATGAAGTATTTATTTAAATTTATATTTTCATTTCTTCGCTCTGGAGTCGAGGCAAAATGCGGCATTAAGTTCTGCCATTTAACACGTAATACCTTAAAAATTCAGCCGGAAATGGGGAACCGAGTGACTTAACACTAGGTTCCTTCTGCTAACCTTGCTGTGTACGGGATACAACGTGAAGTTAATTTGATTTGATTGTTTTTGTTCTTTAAGGACCCACACTATTTTTTGTCCACGTTTGCGGCTAACATTAAAATTGATTTTATTAAAATCAGTTATGGGAGTGTGAATATCACATAACAATTAAAAAACGGTCGAGTGCGAGTCGGAGTCGCTCACAGATGGTTCTGTACCCATTTTAAGATTGTAGATAAATAGGAAGTACAACCTACAAAAGTTGACAAACTTAATTTTGTGAGCTTATGCAGTCATTTTGTAAGAAATAAACAACAAATATAAGTTTGTAATATTTTTTTTTGAGATACTTATTTTCACGTTTCGAATTTTTCCTTTTATCTATATAAGTTGCAAACGATCTCGAGATAAACGGTCTTAATACACGTACAGACAGACGACGAAATGACTCTATAAGGGTTCCGTTTTTTCATTTTGAGGTACGGAATCCTAAAAAGAATAATTTAACATGAAATCTAAAATCTGTGTTATTATCTAGCACCAGACCATTATGTTATTATGTAATTCTTCGGCTTTTTGTAAATATTTGCAATTAAAAATAGTTATAATATAATATATATAAGAACAATAGAATGTGACATTCTTTGAAAATTAGTTAGGAATTTATAAATTCTGTTATGTATCATAAGATTTTTTTAGATACAAGCTCTCTCCAGCATGTAGCATGGTAGGCAGAGTATTAAGACACTGCATTTCTCACTTCCCGTTCAATATTCGAAACATTCGTATTGTGGGTTGAGTAGCGGAAATAAACTAATAATATTATCAGATATTTCTTCGAATGGGAATCGTGGGAATCGTAATTTTATATAAGTGTCCACTAGGATACTTATATTAAATTATAGTTAGTTAAATACTGTGGTGATGCACCACGACGTCTCTTTTGGAAGATGGCTTTTTTCACTTTTTTTAGAGAGTTTTTTTTACATTAAGGAACGGAATGTATTTATTAAAATAAAAAAAATTAAGACAACAGAACTCAAAACTACGCCACGACGGCCTCAATTGCTTAGTTAATTAATTTAATTAACTCAACAATTATTTGTTAATAATAACGGATAATGCAGAACTCACCTTTGACATACAATGTTATGGCAATATTGCACCAATATATTTTATAGATGCAGTACTAGTATCCAGTGAGTATGTTTCACAGTATAATAAAAAAATGTACAAGCAAAAATATTTTTTAAAAATATGTTATATAAGAGTTATTATTCTTTCAAACTATTACCATTTTCTTAAGCAATGCACGGCGCTAGAGGTGCACGGATTCAAAATGCAATTATAGGGTATTTCAGTTGTGGAAAGCTCTCGTAAGACTTTCATACACGATGAACGTATACGGTCTGGCTTACAAGTACCTATATTATAATTAAAATATTGATTGAAATTATATAAAATTATGTTTTTAGTTAACAAAAATACATATTATATGATATAACAAAATTTTTGGTCAAAACCCCTCAAAATTGATGAATACGGTCAGGTTGGTCAGGTTGGAAAATCGTTCCAATGTCAACTGCTATTTTGAATCAACAAACATACATATGTTCATTTAAATATATAGAAATTTAATAATCGTAGAGATTTATATGGAAAATTAAACTTAATTGAGTTCTTTTTGGAAAATTCACTTGAGTTTAATTTTCCTATGAGTCCTTACGTTTCTGTGTTATACTGTGTTCACATATTTGTGTTTTAGCTTGTTACAATAAATCCTCTAGTTATTCAAGGCAACAAAACTAAAGTAGTAAAGGTATTATGTACTTATATGTTACATTTGATCATACTATGTTATAGGTATAAATAAATCGAGTCGTAAATAAGCGAGTCAACTTATTGCTTTAGCACATAAGTGCTAAACAATACTATACTACCTATACAAGATATAACTATACCTACTTGGTTGTTCTTTTGTATCTTATATTTACCTTTTTTTATGCTTTAATATGTACAATATAAAAAAAAATTTAAAAATATTGCCTATTTTTTTGTTTTAATACAATTTTAACATAGATATGACGGCCATTCGGTTACGGTTGAGGCCAGTCGTGGCGCAGCGGCACGAAGCGTGACTGTAAAACCGACTGGTTGTGGGTTCGTTCCCCACTCGAGGAGATGAAATATTTACTTAAATTTATATTTCCATTTCTTCGCTCTGGTGTCGAGGTTAAGTGCAGCATTGAGTTCTGCCACTCAACACGCAATGCCTCCAGAATTCGGCAGAAAGTGGGGAACAGAGTGTCTTAACACTAGGTTCCCTCTGCCTACCCTGCTGTGTACGGGATACAGCTTGAAGCTGATTTTTTATATGACGGCCATCATGGCCCAGGGCCACAAGAGTGTGACTGTAACGCCACGGTTGTGATTTCGATCCCCAATCGAGGGAATTAGTTATGGTTTGTTAATAGTTTCATTTATTCACTCTGGCACTAAGTCAATAAGCCATGCGTTGAGTTAAACATGCAATGCCACGAAAAATTCGATGGAAAGTGGGGAACGGAGTGTTTTAACACTAGGTTTCCTCGGTCTACTATGCTGTGTGCGGGATACAACGTGATTTATTTATGTACTTATTTACTATAGCATTCTACATGAGTATAAACTACAAGCGAAATGGTAAACAAAACATTTTATATATATATTTTTGCTTAAACTATAATAATTAAAATATAATATCAAATACTACTTAAAATGAATGATAAAATTTTGAGACTAACTTGAGGGAACCTGGATAATTCCGTTAAATGCTGAAGACATTGCGTATTAAGTGGCGGAATTCAACGACGCGCTCTGCCACCCTACCAGTGCGAGGAAATGAAAATATTAAATATTTAATATCCTCGAGTGAGAATCGAACCCACAACCTGTTGCATTTACAGTCGCATGCTTGTGCCCATGTGCCACGACTGTCCTCAACTAATTGAAACGTGTTAATGGTTTTAATTTGTCGCAAAAAAATGTTCTTATATTTTTATTTTTTCGTAAAATCCATGGTTACTTATGTTTTTAGATAAAATTGAAAATTAAATATTTATTTAGAGAAATCAGATTTCTATTAGATTGGATTTCGATTTGATGCGTTAATAAATTTTTTTGATTTCTTTGTTCACTTTGAAAACATATTTTTAATAGAATGCCATGTCAAAACAGCCTTCTAATTTTTTATTTTTTTTAAAGAAAAAAAACCGAACAAAGAGGCGCGCTTGAAATCCCGCTACGTTAAAATTTTTATACGGTTTTTTAGTAAGTAACTTTCTAATTATCTTGGATAGATATAGATTTTTATCTCTTTCAAACAATACAAAAAAATAAATAAAACATTAACCTATGTAAGCTTACTTTAACTGCAAAGTTTTTTAAACGTTGATTCACAATAGTAGCTTCATAAAGATAATATCCCTTATTTATCTCACAAAAGACTATAGATTACCTGCATCTGCCTATTATTCAATAATTATATTATAGCCTCTGAACCTTTTCGAGATGCTTATCGTTCTGAATAATATAAAAATTGTACTGTACTATTGTTTTGTTACAAAAGATTTATATAAAAACAATAAGAATCTCTCTAATTTTGTTTTTCTATTTTTAACCATATCGCTTTTTTTTTATAAATGCATAACATCAATAGCTAGTGAAAAAACATACAAAACAAAATTTGAATATCCTTGAACATCCAAAATATTAATAAATATAAATTATTATCAAAATTGCAAAGTCAATTTGCTATAATCATTGCTTGAAATGATCTTATCTTTCACCTGTTTCAATTGCTACCACCCGCAAGTCACCCTGCATAATGACTAGAGGTATATCTAGATTATTATATGATACTTAGGTATGAATGAAGGTGGTATATTTGGGAACTATGTTCAGTAGAGATAGAAGATACGAAATGGATGCGGAAAGGCGGATCACTACCGATAACAAGGTTAAAGGTTCCTTAACTGCATTGATGATATGATGAAATATCAGCGCAGGTGCTCGTTTGGCCGTACACACTGCAATGTTGGTACCAACGCTGCACTGCAGCGAAACATGGGTATTACAGAAAAAGAATGAAAGAAACATGAACGCTGTGGAGATCGGCGATCTTTTTTTTTTGTAGTACATGTGGAGTCAAGGAAAAAACTCAAAAAATAAACATGGATATTCCATGTTTATTTTTTGAGTTTTTTCCTTGACCTTGATAAAAAAAAAATTAATGAAAAAAAATAAATAAACTTTTATTTATATATCATTTTTAATACCAATTGCGCGCATACGGGTGTATGCTCTTAATTAGTAACTTAAATTTATCATTTTTATTCGCCGCGTAAGCAAATCTTATATATCCTACCTATGAAGTAGGATATTTCCTGTTGACCTGCAATTATGAAATCTGGAAGGAAGTGAGAACATACAGTACAAATAAAAGAAAAAAATTGAATTTATATTACAGAAAAAACTGATTACAAATTTTTATTCATTGTAGTTTATAAAAAATGAGTACATACGGACGTATGTACTCATTTCTCAAACTTCAGTTTGTAATTTTTTATGACCCGTTGACCTACAATCCTGAAATTGATACGGAACCTTCGGTGGGGTAATCCAAATCACACTTGACTTATATTTTTTAAGTAATCTTGAAAAAGGTCACAATACTCACTAAATATTAATGATAGTTTAATATGAAAACAATTATAATTTTATGTACAATATATAAATGTTACTTGTTTGTCCTTGATATATGTCTGTCAATGCTTACGGGTTGATGAAATTGAATAATTGAATGTCATTTTATATCAACGATCTATGTCGCGAAGCTTCTTTAATTTAGTAGCTATAAAATGAGATTTTGAATACTCCTCCATATTCATATATTCCATCTAGTAAAAAAAAACTTCTTTCAATTACCAAGCAATTTCGAGTTCCGTTAATTACATGACATCGACCCCTCGTTATTTCTACTGATTGTATGACCTCATTACTGATACATGTGTGACAGATGCATCATAATATAGTTCAGAGTACGAACGAAAATATTCTTTTTAAATATACGATGATTAAAGTATTTTTGAATGGTTTCACTTAATTATATGAACGTTCTTAGAAAAATGGTAATAAATATTAATAATAATGTAATAACTTTTTCAGCGGACTGGATCCACCCCTGCAATGCAACTACAAGAGATTGCCTAGTGAAATCAACACAACACGCTATACCGGAGTTTGTGAAAGGCATACCTAGCCTAGGCGTGCCGTCTTTAGATCCTTTTGTTATCGAAAAGTTGTCGATACCTCTTAACGGCCTCAAAGTCACGTTCTACCAAGGAAAAGTTACGGGATTCAAGAAGTGCATCGTTGATAACATTATGTGAGTTTATTTGGATTTTTTTTTCAACTTCACACTTTATTCCGCATTGCAGGGGCAGAAGGAATTTAATTCCAAGGCGATTTATTTTGTAACAATGCGCGTTAAGTAGCGCAACTTAACGCCGCTTTTTGTCTTACCAGAGGGAAGAAATAAAGAAAGAGTGAAGAAATAATTTAATATTCTGTTTTATATTATTATAACTATTAATTAATACGTTTACAGTCAGACGCTATCCCACTGCGCCATGATGGCATCTTGTATTTATATCAAGATGTAATAGTTTACATAAAAATATTATTTTTATATTTGTAGCCTATTTCCATTGTACATTATAAAAATGATTTATTGTACAAAGTACAGTCAATCTGGGAAACTTTGACTCCTCGGGTCATATTGACAATGAGACTTCGAACTATTATAGTTTCGATAATTTTTCCGTATGATACAATAGTACTGACTGTTTTTTATTTAATTTGTTTATTTTAATCAATAAATGTTATTTTTTAAAACGAAAAGAAACTTAAGACTCAACAGAAGGGAAACGTTAATATAGATGAAGATATTACTTTAACACCCCCATCAATCAATCTAGGTAATTTTGACAGACTACAAAATTCAGATTTTCTTCTATACTAATGTATTTTAAAATTATGTAAGTCTTATGAGAGCACTAATAAAACAAAAACACACTTGCTAGGTGCTTTAAATTTTAAGATATAATGTAAAATATCGCTCGATTCTGTCAAAGTAACAAAGATTGTCTGTACATAACTATATTCTGAAGTGACCTAAATAGATAGCTAAGTGTAATGAGATTGACTTCTTACTGAAGACCTCAATCTTTAAATTCTCTAACAATTTGTATAACACGCTATTTTTTATTGAATCATCAAAATGGATTACTTACACACATTTTGTAGCGTGCAACAATTATTTACTATGTAAAATATTACATAAATCATCAAATAAATCAGCTTCACACTGTATCCCGCACACAGCAGGGTAGGCAAAGGGAACCTAGTGTTAAGACACTCCATTCCCCACTTTCCGCCGAGTTCTGGAGGGCATTGCATGTTGAGTGACGACACCAGAGCGAAGAAATATAAGTAATTATAAATAAATATCTCATTTCCTCGAGTGGGGATCGAACCCACAACTAGTCGATTTTACAGTCACACTTTGTGCCTCTGCGTCACGACTGGCCTCAATAATATTACATAGATATACGAAATTTGAATATGCTAAAATTAAAATGTGATTACTATACTGCTATATTTTTCTATTATAATATTCTTTATTTCTTTCATATTTGAATAAAAACAAGAAAGGCAACAATTTCCATTATGGAAACTTGTTTGGAATTTAGGTACATATAAGTGCCAGTCGTCAATATTCAAGTCAATCAAGTAACAGTCTTATTTAAACTACTTCAGCAAGTAAACAAATTTTGTTTAATAGGTACATTCTAATGCCAGATTACTAAAAGGCAAAGCTACTCTACACAATACCCTAATATGAACAAATATGAACTTTTTGTATTAATAAAAAGTAATAATATTTTATGGTACCTAAAACGACATATTTATAAGTAGATAACGACTATACCTAAGTAAATTTGTCAGAAATTTTGTTTCCACATTTAATTACTGAGTTCTCTAAAAGATGTGACTGTTCAAACCACGTGACTGTTACATAGATAAATGATCCCTTTGAACACATGGTAGGTTATTTCAATTAATGTCAGCCATCTACGGAAACCTTAAAGATAAAAATCTATTTGTTTCCAAAATTTAATTTAAACATGCCTAATTTTTTTTTATTCAAGTGAATGTTATATAATAAAATGTAATCAATACATTTTTGGTTCATTCGTGGTTTATATTATAATAATTGATTTTTTTCAGTATTAATAAAGTTGAACTATAATATTATTCTTTAGTTGCCAAAACAATGCCGAGACAAATATAAAATAAAAAATCAGCTTCACGCTGTATCCCGCACACAGCAGGGTAGGCAGAGGGAACTTAGTGTTAAGACACTCCGTTTCCCACTTTCTGCCGAATTCTGGAGGCATTGCGTATTGAGTGGCAGAACAAATCTAATGCTATTAATTTATCAACTTACATAAAAAGTACTCATATCGTGGATACTTTTTGCCATATTTGTATAGCAAAAACGTAGATATTAATACATTTTCATTCCCCCGCTCTATAAGACAAATGGTAGCGTTAAGTTACGCCGCTTAACAAATAAGTCTCGAATTCTATGATGGAACGCCGTGATACTAACTTCTCTCTGCCATGTTTAGAAATAAGATAACATAAGTCCTGTAACTATTAACCTAAATACAGTGACATAACATAAAATAGTACATTTACCTAATCGTACCAAATGCAAACAACAAGATTCTAAAGTCCGTATAAGGCCGTCTTGGCGCCATAAGGGTGTGACTGTAATGCGACGGTCGTGGGTTCGATCCCACTCAAGGAAATAAATTATTATTTATTAATATTTTCATTTATTAGCTCTGGTATCAAGGTAAAAGGCCGGCGTTGAGTTCCGGCACTGAAGACGCAAAGCCTCAAAAACTTCGGAGGATAGTGGAAAACGGAGTTATTAACACTAGGTTTCCTCTACCTACCCTGCTAAATGCGGGATGCAGCATGAAATTAATTGAAAAATTATTTATAAAACATAGATAACAAATCTTCGCAATGATTCTTGCTCTCAATGTATGGAAAATGAAAATTCTTTTTGCCTTACATTTCAAAATAATAAATACCTTCGGAAGCTCTATACAAATTAATTTCGTAAACCTTAACGAACTGGCCTCATTTCATTGACTTTGGACTTGTTAAACAATGTTTGTTATGAAATAGATAATAAATAGTAAAATAAATATTCTTTAATTATATTTATTAGCAACAAGTAGAATAGAAAAAACTTTTATATTTCTCTGTTTTAGATCCGAATTGGAAAAAAGACATTTTGTGCTCGAGTTTCACTGTAATTTAACCATCCGAGGACAATACGATGCAATTGGAAAAATTCTACTGTTCCCGATCAACGGTGAAGGAGATGCGAAAGTGAAATTAAGTAAGGAATATTCATAAAACATAAAAAACAGCCTTATTTACATATTTTTTTACAAATTGAGTCGCTGAGGCTTTCCAGTAAGTAATCAAAGATACTTGTGTTGGGAACGACTCGTTTCACCATTTGATACACTTAATCTTAACTTATTAAAAGCAAATAATAATATAATAAGAAGGAAAAATAAATAAATATAGTAGATATACTGACAAAAAATTAACTAACAAGCAATATAAATACTAAGTGGGCCAAAAGTATATGCGGTTGTGTGGGTGTGTGTGTGTATGTTTATAATTTACAAATCTTCACATAGCACATACTTTAAAATAAAGTCGCATCATACCGATACTTCAAACTACTGAACAGATCTTAAGTACAAGTAAGTGATTTAGTAGAAAAAATTATACGTACAACACATACATTTTATACAAATGTAGTCTAAGCGGACGAAACCGGAGGGGATCACTAGTCATATATATAAAACCAAATAACAAATTTATACAGGATTGAAGCAGGTGGAATATTTTTACTAAGAGTTCAGTTTTAATTAATTTGCTGGGATTCAAGAACACTTGGTATGAAATTTATTGCTAGTTTTTGATGTTATGAAATTCAAGTCAAATATTTAAACCAGTGAGAGCTCAAAAGGTCTTATTAATAATGGTATGTTTTGTGGTCATAATTTTTCTGGAAATTACTTCTGGAAACAGGGTAGAAAAAAATAAAAAAAAAATAAATCAAAAATCATTAATATTTGCTTATATTATTAATATATATAAAATATCTGAATGTAAGTGAATTAAAGAATGATCGATGTTTCTTCTTGGATATTCTATTCAAAAAATTCCTACTCAAAAAAAATTACGTGATTATTTTAATGCCCTATCGCGTCGCCTCAATTGGTACTTTATGTTTGTTGTTTATAATTTAAGATTTTCATTTTTAATCCAGCCAACCTCAGAATGAAACTTGACATTAACACGAAATATACGAAAGACGACAAGGGTGTCAACCACTTCGGAATCAAGAACTATAAATATTCATTCGACTACGGCGACCGCGTCTCATTTGACCTTCAAAATCTTTTTAAAGAAAGCAAAGAATTAAGTAAGTAAACAGCCTTATACGAAGCCTTATACTTATTTACAATTTTTTTTTTAGTATAAAGTACACAACAGGTTATAAAAAAAGACCTTTTTTAATTTACAACTGGGTAAAAAAATAATTGTTTCAAAATACTTCCGTCATATAAGTTTTTTTATTCATTTTACAAGAACGAATTTGTAACTACCTACTACGTTATACAATGTGTTGGTTATGGGCTTGATTCCTACTAGGGGACTAAATACTTTAATTTTATTGTCCTGGTAACAAGACAAAACCCGATGTTAGATTCCGCCAATTATCACGCAAATTGAGCGGAAAGTATTATAAAAAATGGCGTGTCTTATTCTAACACTAGCTTCTCTCTGCCTACCCAGCACTGCGGTATACGGCTAAATAAAAAAGTTAAACGCCAAACGAAATAATGAATATTTTCATTTCCTGTCACAAGATAATGCGCGGAGTTGAGTTCTGCCACTTAGCACACAATTCCAAGAATTTGGTAGAAGGGAATGATAGGGCCCTAACAGTAGGTTCCCAGATTCCCTATACCAACCCTCCTTTGGACGGGATACACCATGAAGTTAATTATAATTAATAAAATAAATATGGAAATAATAAGTATTAGATATAACAGTCCTCCAAAATCAAGCAGCCTTCCATATAAATACCATTCTATCTGTCTGTCTCCCAATACCTTATATAGGGAGATACTGACACTGTTTGTTAACAATACCCCCATCACACCACAACCCACATCAGACGCACCACGCACACAGTAAACATCACATACAAAAGACTTACATGATTCATCTTCTGGTTTCCGTACACCAAATTTACGAATTTATCCATCATAAAAAAAAATAAATGGACGTAAAAGGGGGAGGAGGTGGAGAGACTGTACATGTATCCTTTGTAGGTCTCAGGATGAAAATGTCGAATCTGACAAAAAATCTACTTTCGGTATGCCGACAAGGAATTAAAAAAAAAATCAACTTCACGCTGTATCCCGCACACAGCAGGGTAGGCAGAGGGAACCTAGCGTTAAGACACTCCGTTCCCCACTTTTACAACAATTACAAGGAATTTATACATTGTAAATAATATTACATTGAATTTTAAATGTATATATATTGGAATATATATATATATATATATNATATATATATATAACAGTATTTTATTGAGTACCAAAATGTACGACGAACTTCTAGATGTTTACGCAAGATTTTTATTGTATGTGATGAAATAGTGAACGAGACATTGACAGTACTGTGACCTCTTAATTATAATGTTAACATGAACTATTAATATGTATTTTTTTATCTTAATTTTTCATCTTGCACCTTGTGGAGTATATATATAAAAAAATCAAGATCATTCTCGTAGTTTCGATCTTTCAATTTAAATTTATAATAAATAAGAAAAGATATTTTAAAAATAATATTCGTTGCTATCGAAATAAAATTATTTAATTAGAATAAATCAGAACAATTTAACAAAAAGTATGGAGCACGTATCCGTAGTAATAAAACTAAAATGTGACGTTTTCTATTGAGTACAAAGAAAATGAAAATATTTTATAAAGAAAGACCTGTCCCGGAGTGGATTTCGAATCCAATATGATAGCGCTTACTCAAATACACCCCAATCCTACCTGCGCCATAACAGGATTTATTTCGAAATTACTTTATTAAATTTTAATTTTGTTTAATATTTTCAGGTGAAACCGTGTTAAAATTCCTTAATGAAAATTGGAAAACGGTGGCAGAAGAATTTGGTAAACCTATTGTGGATTATGCAGTAGAATTAGCACTTAGGACAGTGGAGAAGTTCTTCATCGTAGTTCCTTATGAAGAACTTATAAACGTTCCTCTACCACAGTAAAAATGTGATATAATTTATGTTATTAAATTAGTTTTAAGTGGTCCAGCTTATGTTTTATTAATGATCTTAAAATATATGAACAACCTCATTTATAAGCAATTATCACGTTTTTGAAGAGGCCAGCCGTGGCGCAAGGGCACGGGCAAGGGTTAATACGGCACGTTATGGATTCGATTTCCACTCGATAGAATTATTGTATTTTTATTTGCTCGCGCTGGTAACGACGCAAAGCGGGGCGTTGAATTCCGCAACTCAACACGCAATGCCTATAGAATTGAGAGTGCCTTAACGCTGGGTGCCCTCTGCCTATCCTGTTATTTGCGGGAAACTAAAAAAAACAAGTTTCCTAAAATGTAATTGACGATTTAGAGACCTTTTGCTAGAATTTTAGTAACTACGTAATACAACCTTGAATCTAATAATAAAAATACTTTATAAATAGTTTGATACCTATTTTAATAAATTATCCCCTTATATCCACCATCGTTCGTACATATCGTATCGCCATCATTCAAAGTGAAGCTAAAAATGTACTAGCACTTTGCGAACTTGCGAAGAAGGGAAAGTAAACTTAACGCTCCTTCTTCCCTTTTTTCAATTCCTGCTTTTTGACACACGTGTTGGATGGCGTGATCTTTACTTAAAATATACAATATCATAAATTTATTATCAAGTATTGATCTATTATAAAATTATTAAAATATGATTCCATATTTCTAGTATATTTCAGATTTACAAATATAGAAACGTATCGCTGTCTGTATATGGAAGATATATGTAAGAAAAAATATTATAGCAAAATACAGTTGCTAAGCATTCCTTGAAATTGAGTGTTTTTTTTTATATTTAAATCGATACGAGATTAAATATGGTATATCAATTTAATCTATGTTATATGACAAAACTGCTATAAATTAACTGTTTAACTATATTGGCAAAAAAATTAAGAAGATAATAATCTGTAATTTTTTTTTATGTTACATTTTGAAAAAAATACAGTTTTTCAAATTTTCAACAAAGTTTTGGACACAGCTAGTAAGTAGGCTCTACCGACCTATATAATAAATTATAAACTATTTGACATGGAAATCGAAAAAACACGACGTTAATAACTAAAGGGTAGACTATTCTTATGACCTTTATTATTGTTTCACTTATAAATAATTTTAAATTATAAGACTGACGGATAGTTCTAATTATAAAAGGAAAGGATACTATTGCCGTAATCAAAACCTTGATGCTACCAACTTTGTTTACTAAACAGGCAATGTAGGTTAGCGTTATAAATTGCTTGCACGGAATTTTTAAAAGATTCTGTTTAAATGTTGAAATTGCGTACATACGTACAGTTTATGACAAAAATAAGTGGATATTATAGAAAAAACTAATATTATTTTATATATTTTGTTATTATTGTTGTCACAAAATTATTTTAATTTCACTTTATTTAAGTTTTTATGTAATTTGTTCTTAAAATGAAAAAAAAAATACGTAAACTTCTCAAACTTAAGAATTATTTTGAAAGTAAACAAATTGTCTAAGAGAACAAAAATAAGTAAACTCTTATTAATATACTCGTATTTTAAAAGACAATTTAATTTTTCAGCAATATAAAATGCTCCAGAACATACGGCCAAAGAAAACCAAAAAAATATATATGATTGTAGTATAAAATTTTGAGTGATCACTACAATTTCCGGATTCCCTACCCAAAAATTATGGGAATTAAGATTTTGAATTGATTTTTTGCGTGAAATTTGGAAAAAAATATTAAACAAATTGGTTTGCCTCGGTGCTTAAAAGCTATTATTACAATAATGGCCACCTCCATATAAAGTATTAAATAAATAAATCAGCTTCACGCTTTATCCCGCTCACTGTCGGGTAGGCAGAGGGAATCTAGTGTTAAGTCCCTCCGTTCCCCACTTTCTGTGTTTTTTTCTGGAGACATTGCGTGTTAAGTGGCAGAACTCAAAGCCGCGCTTGTCCTCGACATTAGAGCGAAGAAATGGAAATATAAATTTAAGTAAATATTTCATCTCCTCGAGTGGGGATTGAACCCACAAACAGTCGGTTTTACAGTCACACTCTGTACCCCTGCTGTGCCACGACTCAGCCTCAAACTACTAATAAAAGTATTAAGCTACTTTTTTCTAACGTTTTCACTTATTTTTGAAAATAATTGTTGTTAGTGTGAGGAATTTATGTTGCACATTTATTTTCAAAACACAACTAAATAAATATATAAATATAGTGACTTTAAATTTACTTTGTTGTTTGTTAGTGATAGGTAAGTTAACCTTGAATGAGGCGCGCGGCTTCGATTCGACCACGCTTAAAATGTTTTTGTTTATACTTGCTATTATAGTCACCTGTAATAAACAAATAGTTTTTGTTTTGATTGCGGCGCAGTCATCGAAAGGACTACGCACGCCCGTCGTCGAATAGCCTACGCACGCGCCTGTATAGATTTTTTTTTAGCTTCACGCTATATCCCGCACATAGCATAGTATAGAACTTAGTGCTAAGGCATTCCGTTCCTTACGTTCCAGCGACTTCTGCAGGCATTGCGTGTTGGGTGGCGGTACTCAACGGGCGACGCCAACCCCAGCGAGGAAAATGACAATATATTTATTTTCTTCGAGTGAGAATTGAACCTATAACCTGTATTCATTACCATTTTGTACCCCTGCGCCACGACAGCCTATTTATAAATAATATATAAAATATTTCAATATATTTATTTCAGCAAAACGACCGTACACTTTTTGTTACACTTCCACACACAGCAATTCATCTTATTTGTACAATCATTAGTTTCAGTTAGACATGATCTGGACACGCCTTTCCCAAGTCGTCGCCAATTTAACAGAGATTCCAAATGAAATTTATAAAGATGTTATGGCTAGTTAATTGTGACTTATTTTTTAAGTGAATTAGAAAATATACGAAATAATAATCGTTTATGTATAAATCCAGGTTACTTAATGTAAAAGTTATTTATTAATGACAATATAATTGACAACTCGCAATGTCTCAGAGAATTTAGTGTCGGGACACTAGGTTTTCTATTTTTATACTGCTATATACGTGATAAACTGTGAAGTAAAAAAAATATTGATTGTGTTATTATTTTCTGCACTATATATATATTTTTGTATCATTGGCCATCCCACTAGTAGTATATTTTTAATAATTTATATAATGCCAAACCATTATATACATTAACTATAATAAAATATAATTTTGTGGCGACTACAACTACAATACATATGATTATTGCGAGTTAAAATCCACTGAAAGATATATATTAATCTATTATATTTAAAATTAAAAAATAGATCAAATCAGATTCACGCTGTATCCCGCACACAACAAGGTAGGCAGAGCTAACCTAGTATTAAGACACTGCGTTCCCCACTTTCCGACGAATTCTAGAGGCATTGCGTGTTGAGTGGCAAAACTCAACGCCGCGCTTTTGCCTCCACACCAAAGCGTAGAAATAAAAATATAAATTTAAATAAATATTTCCTCTAACTTCTTATCACTTACTCCGGGAACTAAAAATTGAAATGACGCTTGCCTGCCTACATTACAAAAAGAGACATGAACGCTCTAACTTTAAAGAATACCTGATATATACCAAATTTTTGTAAACGTGTTTTATTGATGCTGAATTTATGAAGATGTTCGTTTAGTACGAATAGGTGTCGCCTCATTATTTTCTCTAAAAATATATTCGGTTGAGTGTTTCTTTAGAATTCTATATTTCAAATCAATTGTAGGTAGAAAATAATATTGAAAGCTGCGAAATTCTCACTATAATTTTAAAATATTTGGCAAATATCTGGAATTTTTATTACGACTTCATTTCTGATGACAATGAAATTACATGTAATGGCCGCAACGACGCCACAAAATGGCGGATTACAAATTATTGCACAGCCCACATAATACGGGTATCGAATGATTATTTGTGCAATACAATACACCATGAAAAAGAAGCTTGTTTTTAAGGCCTTTTAAATAATATTTTATTTCATTTTATTTGTGAAATATATATATTAATAAGTCATAATATATAATAAGAGGCCTATCATAATATATAATAAGAGGACAGTCGTGGCGCAGGGGCACAGTGTGACTGTAAAACCGACTGGTTGTGGGTTCGATCCCCACTCGAGGAGATGAAATATTTACTTAAATTTAAATTTCCATTACTTCGCTCTGGTGTCGAGGCAAAGCGCGGCGTTGAGTTCTGCCACTCAACATGCAATGCCTCCAGAATTCGGCAGAAAGTGAGGAATGGAGTGTCTAAACACTAGGTTCACTCTGTCTACCCTGCTGTGTGCGGGATACAGCGTGAAGCTGATATAATTTTTAATTTAAATATATAATCTACGTGAGAATATTTTTGTACTTACGTGAGAAAATAAAAACGTTATCAAAAAAATAATAATATGGGCTTTCTTTCCCACGATATAAATTTGAGCATACTCGTACAACTGCCATAAAATGGTAATAATTTGTAAATTTCTTTACAATAGGTATAATTTTTATTATTTACAATATTTAAGATATAAATAAATTCGTCGTGGTGCAGGAGCACAAGTGTGTGACTGTAAACGAGACTGGTGATTCGATCCCCACCCGAGGAAATTAAATATTTATTTAAATTTATAATTTAATTTCTCCGCTTTGGTGTCGAAGCAAAGCGTGGCGTTGAGTTCCGCCATTCAACACGCATAAATTTATATAGCCCTTGAAGGTACATCGCTATATATATATTCCTTTATTCTATAATTATTCGATAATATTATTGCAGGAAACAGAGAATATTGCCTCCAAAATTACCTTGAAGGATAGTTACATTATTAATATTTTTTATACAACCTGTTTGGTTTAACATGATTTGAACATGTATTGAATTCGTTCATTCATTTTGGATAGTCTTAAATTTTAGGCTGTAATCGGTTGACAAATTGTTTATACTGTTTGTGTTTAAGCTTAATTTGTTAAAATAAAATAAAATTAATATTGCGGAATACTATGAAATTTAGCTTCTGTATTTAATTTTCCTTGAAAATAAATTTTAAAGAACAACAAACGAACTTGTGGCAAAAGATATATACTTGTATATTGGCAATTTCTATTGGTGGTATTATAATAGGTACTAATGACACTGAGATATGTTTCTTTTATCTTCATTTGAGTTACACAAAGGTTTCTTGCTTTTTAATTTGTTTCCCTTTTTGTATAGTTAAAATATTATAAATGAACCTTGATATGAAGAATAATGTAAATCTTTTTTTAATATATTTTAGAAAACTTTATTTTACTTTTTATTGTAATAAAAAGAAGTTTTTTGAAAAATAATTTTTGAATGTCATAATTTTTACTTTAGAGACACTTTACAGACAAGTATGGCAGGGCTTGATTTATACAGTTTGCAGTCAAAGCTAGCTTTGCAGCTTCACGATTTCAGCAAAAATACTTTAACGTTGCAAACAATATTAATACTTTAGATATTTTGGGGTAGTAATAAAATTATTAAAATTTTACTTGTTTTGGCTAGGATGTCCGATTAAATAGAAATTTAGAAACATCGACACTAAAAAATAATTTACAATGAGCGTAAACCGTAATCATCTTCAACAAAATAACATCAATGTGTCCTTTTTTTCGATTTTCTGATCCCCATAGCGTGGTCTTCAGTTATCCAAGTTTTATAAATTAATAATAGAACTATTAATAAATTTTCCACTTTTCATTGACAGTCACGACACAATGCAAAAAAACATGAAGCAGTAGTTCCCTCGGCTTTAATTCATTATCAGATTGCACTCTACTACTACTTCCACGAGCAACACAACTGTCTATGTTTCCAGGTCGATACGACACGAGTACTAAAAATGTGCATCTATCTCCACCTTAAAGGCCGGCAATACGCCTGTATTTCCTCTGGTGATGTAAGGGGGCATCGGTGATCGCTTTCCACCAGGTGACGCGAATGCTGATTTGCTTTGTCTTTTCCATAAAAACAAATAAAAAAATACGACATTCGATGTGTCTGATTTTGTATCATCGCTTCTAAGCGTTTTGAAACTGTTTGACGTCTATTCCTATGATGTTTCTCTAGCATCTAACATAAGTCTTGGTCGAGCTAAGGTTTGAGATGCATCATAACATTCTTTATCTTTAAATACTAAATTATTACTTTTGAAAATTCAAAATATTTAAAGGAACAATACTGTGAACAGCCTAAAGATACAAAACAAATCACAACTTATATACAAGATAGTAAACTCGTAACTGTGACAACTTGAATGAACTTGCCCAACTAACTGAGCTTTGGCTTATTGTACTTACTAGAAACTTAATTACGGAAAACTCTTGGGTTTTCCCTATTTACTGCTGTAAATAGGGAAAAGACTTATTAAAAACAATAATATTAACGTAATCCTAAATAGAAGAGAATGTGTTCAGATTAAAATATACTTTAGTCACGAGGCCTCTTTTGCATATGTATATATGTATATACATATGCAAAAGAGATGAATCATTCACCTATCAACATTTAAAGCTAGAAAAACGAAATGAAAAGCGTTGAAAAATGACATTAAGTATAATTACATTTTTCTTTTATTTCACCACTTACGTAACAGGGGGATTATAATAAATTCCAAAAATATATAATGAGTAAAAACTGACTTTTGAAATAATATTAGATACATCCATTGAAACCTTCCAAAGGAACATTGTTATGCTTCAACAATAAAATTAAATATTCATAGACATCTTCGCTATCATAAGAACATATATACTGTTAAACATAACATAACATCCTCTTAATAGAAAAGGCCATCGAGGTGCAAGGGCGCAAGCGTGTGACTGCTTCAGGAAATGAATTATTCAATATCTCCATTAATAAAATATGACTTAATGAGGCTAGTTTCGCTGCTGCAAGCTTATAAGATATATATTAAATAATTCATCACAACTTAATATTATTTTGTACAACGTGGCTTAGCAAAAAGTTATAAGGTACAATATTTTTGACTAAATATTGTTAATTGCTTGGGGTAGTTGGAACTTTGCTGCACAACAACAAAATATTCATTAAATAGTTCGTAATGCAATCGTTATATTATATAGGTAGACCTGCCTCCCGCGTCTTGCGGGAGGGCTGTAGGACCCGTAACGGGAGCCAGCGAGAGCTCGCGCGTATCTATCGGTCGGACATGCGCTTGCACACCGGTTTGTGTGATGTCACCGGGTGGAAACCAATAGTGATGGGGCAAGCGATAAGTTCTGTACCTGTCAATATACGATAAATCTGCGGTTGTTCCAGATATTAAGCTGAAAAGAACCGATAAGTTTTTTTGAGGACTTCCCTCGGAGGGGGGTATAAAATGACAAGAAGCCTAAACACGAGCCCTCGTATAGCTGTAATACTGATAGGAAATAGAGTAGTCTACACTTTGATCTTCGCCAAAAGGCCGACAAGCGATAAAATAATAAAGTGCCGGAAGGAGCAACAAATCTTCACTTTTATATACAAATACAAGATGATATTTAAGTTTATGCCTGTGCTACGTTCATGCAAATATGTAAAGGATGTAACAAATGCAATTTCCTTACGGGAGCCAGCAGTTAATATTTTTGTTTAAAAAGAAAAACTATAATTATGGCAACTTAGTTTATTAGTTATAAAGTTTGAAGGAAGGAGTTCCTGTGTTATAAATGTTAGCTTCCTTTTATATATTTTTATCAGCTGTGTGGGGGCATAACTGAATGGACAGAAACAACAAAAAAGATAATTAAGAAACCGTGGTAGCGCAGTGAGAGCATCCGACTATAAACGCGACAATACAGTACAGAATGATATTATTAAAAAATATTTATAGTAAGATCAAAATCAAATCAGCTGCACGCTGTATCCCGCACATGACCGGGTAGGCTGAGAGAACCTAGTGTTAAGAGACACCGTTCCCCATTTTCTGCCTAATTCTGGAGGTATTGCGTGTTGAGTGGCGGAACTTAACGCCGCGCTTTGCTTCGACACCAGAGCGAAAAAATGAAAATATAAATGTAAGTAAATATATCTCCTCTAGTAGGGATCGAACCCACAACCAGTCAGTTTTACAGCTACACTTTGTGCCCCTGCGCTACGACTGGCCTCATGTTTATATTTTTATATTATATTAAATTTAAATTCGCAGACATCAATTCATTCAGGCAACTGCACCACAACTGCTACAACTTAACCTTATAAAAAATAAACTTATTTTTTTTATTTTCTTCTAATAGATATATTATTTTGACCCACATTATGCCGAGACAAACCCTTTTACATCAAAAACTTTATTTTCCATGCTCATCATATTTAGGTTAGAGATTTATAAAAATGGCCATTTCTCAAATGTATATTGAAGAGGAAAATGTTCCGTATGTCGTTGCTTATCCTTCTTGCCAATCGAATTTTATTATAAAATGTGGCGTAGGCGACGTTCAGCGCTTATTGGGTTTCTATAGACTAGATCACGCTTAAGAACCGTTACGATGTAGCATTACAATAACCGACGGCTAAGACGATATGCTTGAAAAGAACATATTTATATGCCACAGATATTATTTGAAACACGAATATAAGAAAATGTATTGTAATTAATATATTGCTATGTTAAAAAATGAACCATTCGTGGTACAGCGACTGGGGTGTGTGACTGTAACGCGACAGTTGTGGGTTCGATCTCCACTCGAGTTAACGGATTATTATTTAACTAGCGGCTCGCCCACGGCTTCGCCCGCTTAAAATACATGATTACTGATTTAATAAGCACAATCGATTGACAATTATAATGACTTCTAATATGATTTTTTTACGACATTATCGTCGAAGAATTTTTGATTGTTTTAAATAAAAAAATACGACCATTGTTGATATTTGATATTTATAAAATATACATAAAGCTAATTATGTATTACACGTATATATTTTTGTAACTTTATGTTCTTTTTACCTATATAATATACGTCTCATCATAATTCTAAAACTCTGTTAAATGTGCTGATGTCAGTGAATAATTTAATTTAGGTTGTAGGATTCATAATATTCTTTGTAAAATAACTGTATTAATTGCATATTAACTCCTGTACAGTTTTTAAATTAGTTACATATATTATATGAACGAACCAACCAAAATATCTTTGTATTTACTTGATATTTCTTTCAAGATCGTTCTTTATCTCTGTGTTGAATTAAAATAAATTAAAATTAGCTTCACGCTGTATCCCGCACATAGCAGGGTAGGCAGAGGGAACCTAGTGTTAAGACNAGTTCACTCAAACGACGATAACTTTTTTTTAATGAACCTATTTTGATGAACCAAACTTTAGTAGTTAAGTTGAGTTAAAACAAAGCAATTGGTGAAACTTTTAAGTAAATCGGTTCAGTACTTTCAGAGAAAAATGCGGACATAAATATATCGACAGACAGACAGACAGACAAGAAATTCAAAAAATATATTTTTGCTTTCTATTATTCTTTTTAAGTGTCCCTCTATCCATTTCAGTCAAAATTACTAAATGTACAGACAAAATATTTTTACTGTCTTATTATATATAGAGATAATATTTCCATTTCTTCGCTCTGGCACCAAGGCAATAGCTAAAGATTTCCGCCACTAAACACGCAATGCCTTGAAAATTTTGCAGGAAGGTGGAAAACGGAGTGTTTTAACACCAAGTTCCCGCTGCCCGGTTGTGTGCGGGATACAGCATGATTTAATTTATTTTTTTATATTGCTATATTCTAAATATGGTTACAGCAACTTTAAGTCTGTGTATACAACATTATTGTAGTACATTGATAGAAAACATAGATACTAAACGAAATTCAATGGTTCATAAGTAAATTAACAGTTATGATAATTAGAGCATCTAACATTAAGCCGTAAAAATGTTAAATAAGTTAAAGCAAAATGGATTTAAGTTTTATAAGCTAATTTGCGCCTTATGGCTCTACACCACCCCGACTGGCTTAAATATTTACTATTTTTAAGTAGCTACCTATTTTTTTTATTTTTAATCCATTTGAGAGATTGCAGACTGAGATATCCATAGTGAAAATCGAGCCTGCAACTACCACCACTAGAATGTCACTGTGCAATAGCGATGTAAATGAATTAATATTCATAAAATATATTATATAATATGAAGTGAGACTATATTACAAATATTTAGTTTTATTCTCTCATCAAATCACAAACTAAAAGTCAATCAATGATACATAAAAAAATTAAAAATACTTCGTCAAAAAAAGTTAGTAATCTAATACATAGTTTTATATCACAAAAATATATTGTTCTTCAAAATATTTTTGTACGTGGAACAAATTCAATTATGACATTAACACCGCTGTCAACACCTCCGAACTTTAACTCAATTACTGCTACAACTTGCCACTATGGAGACAGCGAAACTTTGGCTTAAGTATATATTACAACAGAACAAAAAATATATATCAGAGAAAATCACTAATTAAAAATTTTGAGTTAATCGTCATTTTTTCTTATTCAGGAATTCGTCGGAAAGTGGAAACGGAGTGTCTTAACACTAGGTTCCCTTTGCCGACCCTACTGTGTGCGGGATACAATGTGAAGATGAGTTATTTATTTTTTTTTTCTTTTGAATAAAATTTTATATTACATAAATACACATGGTATATGAAATATGAACCTGAACCTGCCTGACAGTGTTATAAACTTCACGCCACTGAGCTCGGTCATCAGCTCTTCGCATCCAGCCGCTGCCAGCTACTTTGCGAATGTCGTCACCCCATCCAGCTGGAGGACGAGGAGGAAGGCATTACGCTTGCTGAGGCGTGGTCTCCACTCTAGTACGCGTTCTACCCAACGGTCATCGATTCTCCGACAAATGTGACCAGCCCACATTTCATTATAATGTCATTAAAATTTGGATTTGTTTTTTCATCGTAAAAATAAACATATTATAACATTAATCCAAAAGAATAATCAATATTTTAGTTTAATTCATATTTCAATAAATATAAGTAAGATGCAAATTGTTTTTATTGAAAAATAATTTTAAAATAAGCCTAAACTATATATTGGTAAATATATATGTATACTGTATAAAGAATATTTTATAAGGAACTTAACTCATTAAAGTAGTTATATTTGCGTATAACAACACATAATAACTACATTATTTCATCATCGCGCAGTCATTGAACAAACTAATAATGTAAAAATTTATAATAATAGTCGTAAATCGCATTGAGGTCAAGGAAGTAGAGAAACGTTATAATTTATTTATGAGGATATTTCATACGTTGTTTGTAAAATATAAACAAATAAACACATAACATGTGTTTATTTGTTTATATTTTAAAAATTGTATATTTATTGATGTCATCTTAAGTGAATCATTCTTTAAATAATGTTTTTTTATCTATGTATAAAAATATTTTATATATTTAAAGATTAACATCATGTGGTAGATTATTCCACAACGTAGTAGCTAGCACAGCAAATGAGTGCATATAAAGTTTAGTTGAGTGTTTTGAATTTTTATAGTTCGGAGAATCTCTATCTGTTGGCTTGTGAACCTAATAACTCAAATTCTTTAAAAAAACTTCTTTAAATAAGGAGATTTTTTTTTTGGTTGAGTAATACACAGAACAGTAGAGAGAGAGCGGCGACAGGTCTTTATACTCGTATTGTGTTGACTATTTAAAAGAACGTGAGATTTATAATGAACGTTATGAACGTTATCGTCGTTTAAAATACTTATCTTTCGTCGTTTAAAATAATTTATCAGATTAGAAAAAGAGTGGAAAAGATAATTGATCTCCACTCCAGGCGCAGCACCATTGTGCAACGACAGACTTGTCTTTTTTTTAGCTTTACGCCTTACTCTCTCACAGTATGGTAGGCAGAGTGAACCTAGTGCTAAAACACACCGTTTCCCATTTTCAGCCGAATCCTGGAGGCATTGTCTGTTAAGTGGTGGAACTCAACGCGGCGCTTAGGCTCAACACCAGAGCGAAAAAATGAAAATATTGAATATTTTATTTCTTCGAGTGGGAATCGAATCCACAACCTGTCGCGTTTACAGTCACACGCTTGTGCCTCTACGACACGACTCTATATTCCAATAAATATTAGATGTCTAGCATATAATGATCATATAACATAGAGGATAAACCAACAAACATATATAAATATAAAATATATCTTCTGACATTGCTTAACGACCACTGTGTATTAGGGATTACTGATACTAATCACCTGATTACACTGAGCTGTTTCTCTCTCAAATGGCACTATGAACATCTGTATACAAATATATAAACAAATTTTTTCTAAGAAAGATAATAAAAACAAAAAATATTATTTAACAAAAAAAATCGGAAATTAACCCATTAAATTAACAAGGGATATAAAGTGTCCCAAAGGACTTTTAAGTTTTGACATTAAGTGTATTAAGTTAAAGTGTACAGCCTAAAACTCAAAAGAATTAGTTTAGTTATAATATCTTATTTTAACGCGGCGTTGAGTTCTGCCCCTCAACACGCAATGCCTCCAGAATTCAGCAGAAAATGGGGAACGGAGTGTCTTAATACTAGGTTCCCTCTGCCTACCCTGCTGTGTGGGGGATACAGTGTGAAGCTGATTTTATTTTTATCTTATTTTTGTCTGAACTTTCATATAAAATATCTTTCAAATATATAAAAGCAATATCCCTTAAAATAACATTTGCCACTAGAATATTAGAAGAGGCCCTTGTGGCGCAGGGGCACAAGCATGCGAGTGTATACACGACAGTTGTGGGTTTCATCCGCACTCCGGGGAATGAAATATTAAATATATTCATAGCTCGCTTTTGTAATGTGGAATTGTGGAGAAAGCATGTGCCTTAATGGGAACGGAATGTCTTAACATTAGGAACCCAGGTTCCCTCTGCTTGCCCTGCTATATGCGGAATACAGCGTGAACCTAAAAAAATATTAGAAATATAGCGCCATTCATCTCAACGATATTCGACACTACTTCATAATGCCCGAGTGTGAATGCAATAGTTGTGGATTAGATCTCTGCTTTAGTAAGAGAAAAGAGAGCGTGGAGTTCCGCCACTTAACGGAAACGGAAAATGGAGTACATTGTTACTAGGTTCTCACTGCCTACCCTGTTATGTGGGGGATAAAGCGTGAAGCCCAAAAAAAAAGAATTTGTACACCCATAGCATAAACACTGATAGTGTTTGACATGAATAGGCCGCGATGATTACAATTTATTTTTTAAGTTCAGATTATAAGACATTGCGTATTGAGTGGCAGAACTCAACGCTGCGCTTTGCTTAGTAGTACCAAGTTTGCTAGTACCAAGAGGAAGAAATTAAAGTATTAATAAATAATAAATAATTCCTCAGAGTGGGAATCAAACCCGTCCTAACTACCGTCACACATTTGTGTCCCTGCGTCACGACGCCTTAAATACTATTTTATGAGTATTAATATATATCAATAGCTCATACCTTTAAAGGTATCTACTATACTTTATTCACAAAATAAAAAGAGAAAAATATAACGCGCCAGAGTGTTTTATCCTGTCAATGAAATAACGTAAACGATACATAAAAGAGGGACACGGGATATTCGCATTCTATCAACGTCCACTCCTAATGAGCTATACGTGAACCAATCTCTATCTCTTTCAGTGGTCGACTGTTTTCGTGGAATGTATGCGATATTATAAATATTTGAAAAATATATTTTTTTGTTGCTTAAAATCTTTGCAGTTTTAATAATATTTATTTTAAAATTGGTATAGTAAAACGTTTTAAAAGAATGTTTACTGTTATTTATTTTTAACATTTTTTTATAATATAATAAATAATATTAAAAAATAGCATTCTCTCTTCCATTAATATAATTTGAAGTAATTATATTCGAGTAGTAGAAGTTTGCAAAAATTTTGTTGTTGAAGAACGTATAGCTTCTGCCTACCCTGCTGTATGCGAGCAATACCCTGTTATCAATATCAGACTCCATTTAAGTATATAATTTATATGTTTATTAATATTACTTATATGTTTTGAAAACAACACAACATTCAGTATTTTTATGATAAGTCGATCTCGAATCTCTTTTAAAATTTATTATATTAATATTTAAAGAAAGTCACGTTAGCCCGCCGGAAGCCCTAGACATAACCACTCGACATGTGCCAACATAATAAATATTTCAATGCACATTTCGCAGTGCTCTTCCAAGAAAAGAGAAAAATTATATTCCGATGGCGGATTGTCTTTAGAATATAAATAAGGATTTTTTATGAGTGTATGACAGATGCGAAGTTGAGTAAGACATGAAGTGACCACTTGGTTTCTTATATTCGTATAATGGCTCCTTATATTTAATTTTAGATAAAATTGTAAAGGAAAATAAGAATGTTTTAAAAATATGATTACAAATTATGTTAGACTAAAAAAATTTTAGGAGAGGTAAGAGTAAAAAAAAGTAAGTAGAGAGCCTTCCAATGGTCACTTTTTAAATTTGAATAAATACCACCTGATGTCAAATTATTTTGGTTTTGATTATCTTACCTATATGGAAAAGCCGAGTTTTGTATCATTTTTATCAAAGAAACACGTAAACTGTGCACTGTGTGTTTTTTAATATACAAATTATATTGTCCGCTTTTTAATTATGTATACGCTTTTACCACTGCGCCATGACGACCCCATCTTTATGTTCATTTAAAATACTCATAAATAAGACGTTTCACATAAACGAGCTTAATTTTATAATTGACTTGCTATAACTTTGGCATACTGTGTAATCTTTTTGAGAAATTTATTACTTCATGTATACCTTTTAAGAAAATTGAGTTATTTATAATACAAATTAGGGTATAATAAGTTAATTTATTACATCTCAAATTAATGTAATTAGTAAACAACTGTAGAATAATTTTTAATAAGCTTATGAAGTCAGGTAAGTATAAATGTCTATTTTAATTAAGAAGTCTCATATTTTTTTTAGTTTCACACTATATTCCGGAGCAGAGGGAACCTAATGTTAAGACACTCCGTTCCCCATTTTCCACCGAATTATGGAGGCGTAGGGTGTCAAAGGGCAGACCTCAACGCAGCGCTTTGCCTCGACACCAGAGCTTTCACTCTCTCCCTCTTTCTTCAGAAGAAAATATTAAATATTTCAATTCTTTGAGTGGGAAATGAACCCACAACCTGTCGCATTAATAGTCACACGCTTGTGCCCCTACTCCACGGCTGGCCTTATCATAAAATTGGAATATATATTAAGTTATAGCTACAATTGCACAAGAAAACAAATATATAAGAGAAAATGCACAATGTATAGCAAACAGCACTACCGATGGAGCCTTAAAGTGTTGCCTACTGTAATTAAATCTAGTTTCTGCCGACAGCAGTAGTGTTTAACTTCCTGATTGTGTTTCTTGTGCTTTTGCGGAAATTCTACACGAAAGCTTTTGCCTTTTTAAATACATCGCCAGTAAAGGGTTAAAATACTCGAACTTTAGGTCAGTGTTATTTAAAGAATTTAAACAGTAAAATAAACGCTATTTTTAGAACTTTACACGTTTAAAAAGGTGACAGAATCCCCTTTCCAGATCTGAATAGATATCACCAAAGATGCAAATATTAACGAAGCTCTTTAACAATGACGTCAGATGGTGATATTAAATTTTTCACGATGAATTAAAATAAACTTAATTTGATATGGTACCTAAAATTTTCATTAATTTTTTCATTAGTATTTCTCGTTGCTGTATTGATAGCCTTAGGTATAGCGTGTAATTATGAGATTATTATAAATATATACGTTTTTAATTAAATTTACTTACATTACATTAATATTTTTTTGTTTTAGTTGTTTTGGGGATCTTGCGAAATTTAATGTCCGATTGAACTGAAATTTTAATATATTCGATATTGTTGTTAATTCAAAATGGCCGCCGCCACACTATAGATGTCAAATGAAAGAACTTAATATGTAGAGTAACAAAATAAATAAATAAATCCACGAAAAAAATAAATAAATAAATCCACGATGGCTGCTATAAGTAAACGGTGAATTATAATTTTTTTGTACAACTTTCCCAAAACTTTTAAAATAGCTTTAAGGTAATTAATTATGAAAACGCTGTATCCGGTACTTATATACGAATGTGGAATTCGACATTGCATTTGACCTATTTCACGTGAAGTAAGAAAAAATATGTAATTACCTTAAGGATTACTACTTAAACTTACTAAAAATGTGCCACACAGCCTCATATCTTATTTATACGATTAACTGTAATATAACCTAATACGTATTTCAATCTAATACACATATTAATCTTAGTTTAAACAATGTTAAAATACTACGTTATTGACATTTTATTATATTTTTAGATACATAAACGTAAAAAGCTGTAATAAAAATTAAACATAAATTACATATTCAAAAATCTAAAAATAAAGATAGCAAGAAATATTTAATCGAAGAAAGAAAAACGAAATGTCAACAGCTATTTATTAGGCCAAGATTGATTTTCACGTTTATTGAATCTTTGATCAATTAAAATGAAATCATTGAAACTTAGTTTAGTACTTGAGATATTACAGGAAATTGCCTCTAAATCTTCGGTCATTTCTGAACTTCCTGAGGTAGGGTCAGCAAGAAAGTCTTTCGCAGAAATTTTAATTGCCGTGTCACAACCAGATACACGTTTTTGACGTTATGCTATAAAATCAATTTGCAAATAGTCTCACCACCCAACGTGACCTAATCCGCAATTTCACTACCACTCATCAACTTGACATCCTGTGCGTACAGGAATCATTCCTAAAACCTAGTATTCGCGATCCGAAAATACTGAACTATAGACTAATGTAACAACGCTAAAGGCGGAGGCATACTCATTTATTATAGAAAGACACTTCACTGTGTCCCACTAGTCCCACCTGCGGCACTCGAAAACATCGAAGCGTCTTTTTGCCCGATCTTCCTTACAGGCTATCAGCCAATCATCATAATATCAGTCTAAATCATCAGTTTCACCCAAAAAACCAATTCTCCCGCCGTCGTCTCAAGCCTTATAGGCGCTGTCGAGAATCTTTCGATCCGACACAGAGATGATTATGCCTCCTGTCACTATACCCGACAATACAATAGCGGCTGACGACTCGTCCATACACCAAGTTCACGACAAACGAAACACATCGCGAAATATAACGTCCGTAGATCGATTCGCAACGACACTGCTATTATTTTTCTAGACATAGCCAAAGCCTTCGACAAGGTTTGGCACAATGGCTTGCGGTTCAAGCTCCGTCGTATGGCTCTGCCAGACTATCTCGTTCACATAATTCGGAAATACCTGTCGAATCGCACATTCCGCGTTATAGATAAGTCGAATTTGCGATGTATGCCGATGACACCGTCCTTTACGCGACGGGTCGCTCCGCTTGGATCCTAGCCGAAAAACTGCAAAGAGCTGCCGACGCCCTAGGCGATTAGTTCAGCAAGCAGCGGTTTGAGATTAACCCGGAAAAAAGCGTAGCCGTCTTCTTTCTTCGAAAGGCTTACGAGACCGTTTTGACTATTTACTTACAAGGTAAACCGACCCCTGGAAATTGGAGGTCCTAGGCGTCGTACTAGATTCGAAACTCTCCTTCCAGCTGCACATTACGTATGCCAGAAACAAGGCTACATACGTCATGAGCAGGCTGTATCCACTCATATGCAAGCAGAGTAAAATGTCACTTGGGAAGCAGCTGACATTGTACAAAACTTGCAATCGTCCCATCATGACCTATGCTTGTGTCGTGTGTGACATCCGGATACCCATGGTACCTACGCAACGTGGACCTACACAAAGATTTTGAATTACAATTGTTACGCATAGCCAAGCGCTACTACAAGCGTGCAGATTCCCACTCCAACCCACTCATTGCCGAAGCGTGTAAGTACGCTCCTCATCTACACCCGCCTCTTCGATGCCCTTGTAGCGTCCTTCTAGATCCAGGCGATCCAATTACAGTCGCAAAGGCCCAGTACATAGGCGGCATTCACTCTTTAGTCTCACGACACAATCTCCGCCACCTATCTCGCGGCACGTCCTTGCCTCGGCGCGACGGGGCCCAACGGTCGAAATTCCCCCTGATTAGCGTACGCAGGACATTTCCCTGCGATCGTTACCCTTACGCTGTAAAGACAATCCCAGGTCAAGAGCAGTTTAGCCCTTTTGAAAAAAAATGCCAATCGGGGGCAGTAGTTTGTAAGCAACGGCCCTTATTGGAAGGAAATTTGTGTGAAGTATTGTTATTGGGTGATACACATTACTTATTGCAATTACGTTGAATCTATTTCTGAATAATTTAGAAACATATATATAATACATCATATTTTTTATCTTGTTTTTAAAAAAACTTTTCTCTTTTCTCATAATATTGCAAACTAAGCTATGAAAATATGTGCCACGTAGCCCTTACTCCAAGCTCGCACAGAATTTCATTAGTCACTAACGAATATCTAAAATAGCTAAAATATTAATTTAAAGATACATTACTCTACTAAATATACAAAATCAATCGTGTTATCTTTGAAATGGTTATTAACGTTAATAATTTACTTTCTTGTCTCTCTTCTTGTTATACAGGCTTTGATACAAACATTTCTTAATTTCCTTTCTAAGTTTGATAATAAAATCATAGTCATCTATATAATTTGATTTGTAGTTATTTAATTATTATTAAGTTTTAATAGTATCGTAAAGTCTTTAAATATTTCTAAATCATTTTCTATACGTGAGCATGGCATCCAATAGCTGTACTTCGGCTACCGTGAGATAGGTGCCGCGCCCCAGTTGTCGCGGTAATTAATAGAAATATGTGCCAGCAGGGCTGTATTCGAAAAAAAAAATCTTTATATTTTATTTAATTATTTTTAATTTTTTTTCCTAGCAAAATAAAATATTCTTCATTACTATAGTTAGTAATATATAATATGTACTAACTTCTTTACAAATGATAAAGCTTTCTTTTTTTATAGCTTCACGCTGTATCCCGTATATATCAAATATGACACAGAACAACACAAACTTTCCCACTTCCCATCCATTTTTCTTGACATTACGGGTTGAGTGGTGGAACCCAACTGGAGATGGAGTGCTGCTTCACCACACGGAACTTAAATCTTTACTAATATTGAATTTTGTAAATTTGTAAAGAAAATATTATTTTAGTTACAGAACTACACTGAGTTTTAGATATAATATAAAAAGTCTATAATAATATAGATAAAATTGATAACTTTTTCTCGATGTACAATTAAAATTATTCTGATTTCACCACCATTCCTACGAAGGGATTGTTAATATGTTTATAATATTATTTCCCTGGACAAATAAATTCAACAGTGACATATTACCGTGTTCTTTTCAAGTAGCCGTCTTATTGATTTGTCGTCGAGTTTTCATATGTTTTTACGTAAAAACAAAAACAAATCTACACAAATTAGAAATGCACATAAAATAAGATGATAATAAAACCGACTGCCACGCGCCCCTGACATGTTCATGACATGGCGAGGCCCGCTGACCTGTTTCTCTTCAACCACCCGCGACTAGTCAATTTACCTTAAAAAATCTCGGAAAACCTAAGCCCGAAAGAAAAGCTGTATGTTGACATAACACACATATACACATACATACATGCGGTAATGGTCACGCGCCCTCATTTCTTTGCCACGGCGAAACATTCATTCATTCTTTACACGACTTTGAAATTTAGATATGAATTTGTTTATAAAATTTAAAGGAAAAAGTTAAAAAAAATTAAAATAAATTAGCTTATTTAAATAAACATTAAAATAAATTAGTTTATTTAAAGGAAAAAGTTGATATTTTATAATTTTATATATAATAATTTACGTGTTTGTTTAACGTATATAAATTATCATTTGTTATCATATTGAAGTGAAGAATTATTGCTTTGTATTTTAAATCGTATCGTTCAATACAATTATATTATATGATACAAATACAACACTAAATATTACTATATTAAAATTTAATAAGATTATAAGAAAATATAAAATTCTCTATCTACCCTGTCGGGATACAGCGTGAAGGTATATTATTTGATATTATTGCGGCGTTGAGTTCTGCCACTTAACACGCAATGCCTCCAGAATTCGGCAGAAAGTGGAGAACGGAGTGTCTTAACACTAGGTTCCCTCTGCCTATCCTACTGTGTGCGGGATACAACGTGAAGCTGATTTATTTTTTTATTTTATTTTATTAATTTTATAATGCTAAAAAAAATAAAATATGTAGAATGTAGTATGTACATAACGATAAATACGAAGAAATGAGTCAACTCTACAACATCAGCCAGTTCGGCGATCTTTTAAAACTCATGCAAAGGAAACAAATTTGGAATGCTCACAGTCAAAGTGCAGCGTTTTGCTGGAATAAATTTCAATATAACTGCACATCTGTATAGAGCAATGAATTATTCAAATGTTGCAACCGTGTTATATATAAAGTTTGTTAGTCGGACTGAAAAGTAAGGACAAACTTCATTTAAATACTTTAAAAGTTTAAATTGTTTTGTGCAATCTATTAAATAAGTAAAAGTTAAATAAATATCACTACAGTTCTTAGATTTAAAATGTAATATATTATATTAAATGTGCTTATTAATCTAATATGTAGTAATAGAAAATAGAAGTTCTGACAATGATTAATTTAATAATATATGATGCGGATCATAGTTATTAAGTTATAAGCAAAACAAATACAGTATTTCCGATTTTTTCTCAGTTTCACGCTGTATCCCGCATATGACAGGGTATATATGCAGCGGAAACTTAGTGTTAAGACACTCCTTTCCCTACTTTCCATCATATTTTTGAGATATAGCATGTCGAGTGGCGAAGCTCAACGCCTCGCCTTGTCCACCAGAGCGAAGAAATGAAAATATTAGGTACATATTTCATTCGTCCGACTTAGAATCGAAAGCCACAGCCATCGCGTTTACAATTACACGCTTATGCCACTGCGCCACGACAGCCTCAATTAATCCGAAATAATTTCACCTAAATTACATAAATTTATCATGCTGTATCGTTCCTTGTAGACACAAAGATTTTAGCACAATGAAGTTTTTGTAAATGTATTACTAGATGTAAGTACTATTAGGGTAACATCTTTCTTACTGAATAGAATCAACAAAAGCAAACATGCTAACATAGAGTAATATACGTGCAGACACAATACTTATACAGACTTAAAATTATTGTTTTTATATTTTATAGTATTACAAGTTTATTGGTTAGGATTTTGTCAACAATTATTTATTCTCGTAATGTGTTATTTTTTGGCAGGGTTTTATTATTATTAACAGTAATTTAAGAAACTTTTACTATTAAAAAGAAAAAAAATTACACGTGTATGTGATCAAAACATCTATCATCATCATCTGCAGAGTAAACATGGGTTTCTATATAGTTTAAAATAGTAAAACCATATCTTACCTTATGTTCTCTGTTTTAATTATGTAAAAAGAATTAATATTATAAAATAACAATATTATTAATTCTACAAAAATAGAAGCTATATTGTATTTGATTACACTTCTTATAATCCAGTAAGTGGAGTACGTACGGCAGACTACTAAGTGCTACAAATCCCCTTTCCAATGCCCAGTACCGCAGTAACGCATCGATATTATCAATTATACGACGTGATCAGAAAAGAAAATTAAGTGAAAAGTAAAATAAAGAAAATGTCATCAGCCCCGTTGGCTCTAGCAATTTTATTAGCAAATGTAATTTTATCTCGAACGGACTGTGAACTATCAAGTGACGTAAAGTCGTTAGAGACAGGCGCCGCAAAAACAATTTTTACTTTGCAAATCCAACAAATCCGAACTACGGATGAGACCGCGGCAGCGTCGGCCGGAAACAATCAGAATATCTTCGATGCTGTCGTAACAAGTAACTCTCTAGATGTACAAGGAGAAAATTTCCGGGCAATCTCCACAATTCATCCGATTGGGGAAACGAATGTCGGTGAAAAAATAAAAAGTGATCAAGATGAGGGAGCCAGCAAATTACTTTTATCAGAAGGAAATTTCCGAGAAAGGAAAAGCGACTTCGAAAATGAGAAAGTTTACAGTTTAAGACAATCGATGAACTTAATGGGGGATAATTGTTTCGATACAACGTACAGAGATTATAAAAGTAGGGAAACAGTAGATAAAGACGAAAGATCGTACTCTGACATTAATTATGTGAAAAATATGGAAATAGAAAATATTAAAGGTGAAGGAAATACTTTGAACAAAAGAAACTCCTTTAATTCTGACAGTACATCCGCTTTAAGGGCTTGGTTAGAAAAATATAACATATTTGGATCTGCAAAAAATCAAGAACCACTTACAACAGAGGAAAATATTGTAACATTAACAACAATTACACCAAATCCAGAAAGTTCTTCTATATCTTATACCGTACCAATAATTCCGATAACCACGGATATATCAGATGATTTTACAAGTCTAATTAATGTTACATTGCAAGTTTTATCAGATGATACAACAAACACTATTGAAGATACTGATGTAGATTTGTATACGACAAAAGAAAATGCTAAAATAAAATTTACTAGCTTACCGCAAACTCAGACGTATTTGATACCAAAATTTAAACTGGATAACGGAATTCACCCTTTCACGTTTATGTCAAAATTTTTCTCTGTAATATACTTTTCTGACTATCCAATTGGTAAGGCATGAAAAAAGATAATAATAACATAGTAATGTTGTTGTCACATTAAAAACTATCAATCTTTTATTCCTAGGTCCTGTAAAGGATATTGTTGGAGGGAAGTATTCTTTTCCCTTTTCTTTTTTAAAGGTAAGTTTGAGTGTATTTAATTTTGTCACTATATTAGAGGCCATCGTGGCGCAGGGGCACAAGCGTGCAACTGCAAACCGTTGTTTCGTTTCCCAGTCTAGAGAAAGAGAAATTTAATATTTTCATTTCCTCGTTATGATAACGAGGTAAAGCGTGGCGTTGAGTTCCACTCAACACGTACCTATATACATACCTCCAGAACTCGGCGGAAAGTGGAAAACGGAAGTGTCTAAATGGGAACAGAGTGTCTTAACACTAGGTTCTGTGGTTCTCTCGACCTAACCTGCTATGTGCGGAACATAGAAGTTAAATAAAAACTATATTGAATAAATAAAAACTATATTTTATTGAATTATGTATTATTATAAGTCATTAAAATAATTATATTTTTCAAAAATACATGGCAACAAAAACAAAAACTTAAACGTCCCGGTTAAAGTTCAAAGCTTTTAAAAAGTAGGCACCTTGCCCACTATAGTGCTATGAACACAGCTACATAACAATGCGATGTAGTTTATCCGACAAACTTCTCACTTTTAAACCTGAACGAGATTTACAACATTATCTCCAAGTATGAAAAGTAAATTCTATTGTAAAAAAATAATAAATAGAAATGAAAAATATTATACATTTACTCAAATCGAGATAGTAAATGAATATCGCATGTTATATGACCAGTATATGGTTTGATGACGCCAATGTTCACGTGGCTTTATCTCATTAAATGTCTATAATATTTACATAAATAGCCTGTTAAGATCAAAACGAAATTATATAGGAAAGTATTAATATCAATTACATTATATTTCTATAAATATATACTTACAACGTGATTCCATTTATTTAAATGACAGCTCCATATAATTATAAAATCAATTAAAATTTTACATAATTATAAAGTCAATTTGAATGCTAATTAGCAAAACAAAAAAATAACTACTTCTTTTTAATTAATAATTAAATTGGAATATTTACAAACAAAATCACTGCAACGTTTTTATGCAAAAATTTAAGAGACTTGATAAACATATAACATATTTGGGTATATTATGATTAAAATGAAGAAATATTTACATCCGATTAATTACAATTAACTTAATATCTTATGAAAGTACTCCAAAACAATATATATTTTTTTATTTACACAAAAAGTTCGTCCCTGGGAACAGCACTTAAGAATTTCTTAATGATATTGAATGTAATGTGAATGATGGTGTCGATGATAGGCTTACCGAACTCCTCTACAACTTGTTTCCAGTTTTGATTGAGGAATGCTAATACTGTTTGACCTGAAAAATAAAATAAAATTATTATAAATATTAATAAATCGAAATAAAAAACTGAAATTAATGTACCTAATTGAATTTGAATCTTAATCTCATTACAAAGCGCATTAATAATTTTCATGTTATAGTTGTATTATCATACCTATGTTATACAGATTTTTTAATAAACTGATATATTTTTTTCGTTCCCTCCTTTTCGCCCAATTTTCGGTTCGGCGGAACTTAACGCCATCCTTTGGCCGTTTTTTAATAATTATTTAGTGATTTATGACCAATAATCACATAAAACCTAATAGCTCTCCCTTTTAGAAACTGACATAAACTATTCTAATACAAAAATGCAAAATTAATTGTAAGGCTAAAGGTTGTTTTAGTACTTACTGAGTTCAGCATTCCCCTTGAATAAGTTGGTGAAGACGAAGCTACCAGTCTCTCCAAATTTATAAGTAGCTTTGTAATTTTTTATTTCACGGTAAACAACACCATCACGCGTTTTATCCTCTAAGTTTATTTTTGCTTTAAAAACCACATTGGCTGTAAATAAAAATATAAATTTACAGTTTTACATAAACTGTCAAGATTTATCATACTTAAATTTTTAGCGTCACCTATATAGTAGGATATGCCTACCCTGAGAGCGGAGCTAGTGTCAATCAATCTTTCCACTTTTCTTTCGCGTTTTCCGCTATGGGCCAGATATTAGGGCCCGAATTTATAAGCCGCTCTCAACGCTAAGATCGATATTGTGCGCAATCTTGAGATGTCTTTTTAATAATTTATTAAAAAGACATCTTATGAATGAAAACCGCATCTCAAGATACTATAATATACTATAATACAAGATACATCATAATTGAGAACGATTTATAAATACGGGCCTACGTGTAGGACTCAACGCCGTGCTTTGTCTTATCAAAGCAGCGAAATGAAAATTATTTAAGTATTCGCCCCGAGCGAAAATCATTGCTCTGTTGAGCCTCCATCTACGTACTGTATATAAAAAAAAAATTAAATTAGCTTCACGCTGTATCTCGCACACAGCAGGGTAGGCAGAGGGAACCTAGTGTTAAGACACTCCGTTCCCCACTTTCTGCCGAATTCTGGAGGCATTGCGTGTTGAGTGGCAGAACTCAACGCCGCGCTTAACCTCGACACCAGAGCGAAGAAATGGAAATATAAATTTAAGTAAATATTTCATCTCCTCGAGTGGGGATCGAACCCACAACCAGTCGGTTTTGCAGTCACACCTCGTGCCGCTGCGCCACGACCGGCCTCAAATCCTACTGTATATGTAAAATTTAAAATTATCTAAAATATTACAAAACTATGACTTACGTGTTTTGATCTTTGCATCTCCATCACCATTAATAGAAACAATCAGTATTCTCCCATTGGCTTTATATTTTGCCTTTAATGTTAAATTACAACGAAGTTCCAGGTCTGCGCTCAATCCTTCAAATCTTAAAAAAAGGTAGTCACTTAAATAAGATATTTACTATATAGTTGTATTTTCAGAGTAGTAATTTTTCACACTATGTAACATAGTTTCGTAACACAGCTCTTAGAATGGGAATGAAATTGAAAAAAGTGTCGATTCGATTTCAACTGAGAAATGTATAATATAAAGTCTAACCAGCAATGTCCGCAATAGTTCTAAGTGACTAGAGTTGAAAAATAATATGTAACATAAGCATATAGGATATGATTTTAGGACATTGCTACTGCCGTGCGTTGAGTGGCGGAGGTAACGCCACACTTTGTCTTGCCACAATAGATTTTAATTTATTCCCCTAAGAGGAAGTCTAAGCTACAACGATAATATTTACAATCAGACGCGAGTTCTGATTGCGTACGTATAAAATGACTTAGGTATAACATTATTTTCAAGTTTTTAGCTTGCAATACATTTTTTTTTAAAAGCATCGTCATAATGAAATTGGGTATAAATTAAAGCCATGCATGCTCTTACAGAAAAACGAGAAGGCGGTAAAAACTGCTCCCTATTAATATGGAATTAGCTTCTAAAGATATTAGAAAAATGAATAATGAAAAAAAAAACACCCACTTACCTAACATCTTCTACAATACATTTTCTAAAGCCGTTGACTGTGCCATTAGTCATTTCTATTTTGAAGTTTCCCGGTAAGTCTAAATTAATTTTATCCTGGTCCTGATTCAATGGATCCATAGACGGTATACCTAAACTTGGTATACCTTTCACGAATTGAGGAATTGTCTCCTGGAAGTTCTTCTTGAGACAGTCTGGCTTTAATCCTGGACATGGCTGAATGAAGTCCGCTGTGAATTGTACGTTTTATGTTCTCTATTTTAAATATTAATAATTTTTAACTATACAAAATAAATTTATTAATTTGATGTCTTTTCCTATGTTTTATTTAATGTTACAGAATGTAAAACAATTTTAAATATTTTTTGAAAAACTTAATTCTTTATTATTTTAGTAAATTTATTTATTAAAATTATAATTTTATTATTATGTTAAGATTAAACCATACAAAACACATTACTTACGTGACACTTTTGTAGAACCTTTACAAAATAAAACAAATAAATTAATTAATAATATTATTTTATGATTAAACATTTTTTTTCTATAATAATTAAATATTTGGGAAAACAATTAAAAACAATTTCTTTTACACCGCTCTGATCGTGACTATAAATTATACGTCCTCCGATTCTCATGTGTATGTTGGTATGCAAAATTATTTAATGCCAACATTTTATTATATAAGCGGTGGCCGTTTTCGTATCTGTTTAATACATATTAGTAATTGGGATTATGTCAAGGCCACTTTATATCATTTAAAAGTTCGTAATTAAAATACTTGTGAAGCTACAGTTATATACCTTTAAGTTTAATATGAAAGATTATTAACTTTTGTATTTATGTTGCGGGTATTTGATAGTATTGCAAGGTACCTACTGTTTCGTAAATTATTAGTTTTCTCTTTTATAGTACTAGAATTTTTTAGGATTTCGTACTTTAAAAGGAAATAACGAAATCCTTATACGATCACCTTGTTGTGCGTCTGTCAAGATAATTTATCTCGAGATCACGTAAATATATCAAAATGAAATTAATATAAAACATTCAGCTTAAAAGTCCCTTGCAGAACATAAAAAGTCAAGCTTCTACAAACAGCACAATCGAAAGATACGAGTTATGCATCATATTTGCTACATTTCGTATGAAATTCGCGTAATCAAAATCACAATATTCATGAAATTGAACTGATATTGATGAACCGTGGATCTATAGTTATGAAATTTAGCACTGAGAGCCAACTTGTAATATATATAAAAAACCAAAAAGTGATAATTTATAGGTATTTCATGAAAAAAAAAAATATTTGTAGTTCATTTCATACAAAATTATAAGATTTCGTCGATGTATCGGCTAACCAACAATAATGTTTTATTTTATTTTTTTATTATACTAAAACGTTATTTATAAATCGGTCATATATTTAAAATAAATTAAGTAAATCTGAATAGAATTTTAAAAGATTTCATTTATACACCGAGTTTGACATTTTAAAAGGATCGCTTCCTGTAAGTTGATAGCAGCATAGTCATCCGTCCGCTAATGGAAGTCATACTAAGAATTCCCATAGAAAAATACAAAGTGTGGAGGGTAATATTCTTTATCCCATGCTTATGACAGTCTTTGACCGCTCTATATCTGCTTCGATGTAAATAATGCCACCAGTATTCAATTACATTTAAAACACAATATAGAAAGATAATTGAAAATATTAATTTCAAAACTTATTTGCTGATATAGAAAAATATGGCTGCGAAATCGAAAAGCCTATAGTTAATTATATCTATTGCTAATGTATTCACAGCACCGCAGCCTTTCAAAGATTTCAAATTTAATCCATTAGTTGCAAAGCAACGTATTTTATCACAGAAAAATAAAATATCATCTAAGCAAATACTCAGTGTAATGAGATTCTATTTAATCTACAAATGAGCCTATTTCTCATCAGACAAGATGCATCGGTCATTTCTGAATCAAGATTGTTTCTGATGTAATATTTAGTCATTTCACATAATAATCATACATATATTTTCTTTAATTTTCGCTGTTAGACAGAAGATTTTTTTTGCTTACTCTATATTATATAGCGAGATAGACAGAGGAAATCTAATTTTAAGACACTTTCTGCCTAATTTTGAACATATTGCGTATTGAGCGGCGGGACTCTGGGTACCGGAGAAAAGTAACGAAAATAATTTATTCCTTCAAGTGAGACTCGAATCTAGTACCGTCGCGTTTACATGCAGACGTCTCGGAAAGTAGATTTATTGAGGAAAAAATATAATTTGCGTGCCGTACAGTACAATGTATTCTATTAAATTTGACGTTTATTAAATTAAGTTTTTTCCGAAGTCATTCCGAACGTTATATTAATTAATTATCACGGATAGATACACATAGTGTATGCGTTATAAAATAGTTATTTTATATAATTCAGCAAACGATAGATCTAAAATATGCTTTCAAATAAAACTGTTTCAACGATTTATATTGTTATTTGCGAAAATAATCAACTTAGTTCAATTTATTTTGTTTAATAAACACAAAATAAATAAATAAATCTTTATAAGTAAAGGTTTCATGCGGGAAGTAAAATTAAAATTGTCACCAAATTTTTATAGTTATGTATTTACATAAAGTATATATATGCGTTATTAATTTTGTATAGATTTAGATTTTAGCTGGAATCTGATTGATGTTTCAATTATTGTTTCAGTCAATAAGAGTGGAATCAACATTTTTGGTGTTCATCATCATTTTTGGAATATTAGCACTTATTATTCCGGTCTACCTTTTTATAATAAGTTTAATATCGTTATTTTCAAAATCAAAATGCACCGATGAGATCGAATCTGGAACTTTATTTCTGGAACCGGACGGACGAGATTGTCACGACAAAATACTTGTTACATTTACTTTTCTGTTTTTTCTTGTATGTTGGTAAGTGTTGACATTTCTTGTAAAATATTCATTTCCTTATCATAAAAGGCTATTAACGGATTGTTGTCAATGGTCATTTAAAAGTTAAATGTAAAATAAATATGCGAATAATTAAAATGAGTCCGAGATGACCTTTCCATGATGCGTCAGGTGCAACTATTGTCTGTAAAAAATACTAACATAAGCGCAGGTTCAATTCAATTAAGGGCGAGTTTTCACTAGATGAGACTATGGCTAATAAGATTTCAATTATAGCTATAAAATAATTTATGTTGTATTTATATAAAAAATTCTAATTATATTATAATATTAAATAAAAATTAAATATAAGGGAATACTCCTTATATTTAATTCAAATTTCCCCAGTTACCAAACTATTTACTTTTTATTGTACTTAAACTTTCTCTCGCTAGAAGGTTCAAATCAAATAAAGATATATGAGTCAGTAAGTACGTAAAGTATATAAAAAGCCATCGAGTTCCCAATTCCCAAACGCCTTCGGTCCAATTAAGAGCTTTCAAGACAATTGGACGCAGGTAGAAATCTGGGGAACGCGAGGCATTACGGCTCTAATGATGGCCCCAACGATATTACCAAGTACCGAGGTGACTAAGCAACTTAATGCAATTTAAGTGATATTATGTTCAGTTATAATAATATAATGTAAATAACTATGGATTGTATATAGTAAAAAACTTATGAATAACGAGAAAAGATCACATATTAAATTATAAAACAGTGAGATTGATTGGCTTTCTCATCTATTTAGTGTTATATTCTTGTTATATGTAAAAATTATTACTGGTAATTCACTTAGTACAAAAGAACATTTAAGTACAAAAGAATTATTAATAAATTAATTAAAAAATAACTGTGATAAACTTTAAAACAATCGTAACTTATATATTGTTTTAATTATTCATATTATCTCACAATAGACTTGTAATCCATAATTTATGAAACTAACGTAACCTATTATAATGTACAAAAAAAATAATGTTTCAGCTTCTTAATATCAGGTATGGTGTTAAGCAACGAGCAGTCTCGTATAGCTCTAACGGAAAGCCGCAACATCTTGAGCTGCGCGTGCGCAGACATAGCGTCCTGGCTTTCGACCGCTGCAACGGAATTACACCACAGCCTTGTACCACCAGTCGACATGGTGTATTACGCTTATAAGGAAGATTTAAGAGGCATGTATTCACTTTTAACGCGTTTTTATTAAATTTATTTCTGTTCATGCATCTTGAGGCCAGTCGTAGCGCAGTTGCACAAAATGTGACTGTAAAATCGACTGGTTGTGTATTCGATCCCCACTCAAAGAAATTAAATATTTATTTACATTTATATTTTCATTTCTTCGTTTTGGTGCCGAGGCAAAGCGCGGCGTTGAGTTTCGCCACTCAACACACAATGCCTCCAGACTCGGTGAAAAGTGGGGAACAGAGTGTCTTAATAATAACTTCCCTCTGCCTACCCCGCTGTGTGCGAGATACAGCTTAAAGCTGTTTTTTTTTTTTATTTCGTGTAAGGATCTTGCAAATCTTCAAAGTTCAAATCTTGCAACTGATACATCAATTTAAGAAAATCTTGCAATGCTATCACTATTTCGATACACTACTTGCTGTGTTATTTGTTTGAAAATTTGAATACATATCCAGATCTGACGTTGCAATATTTGCCTAACATAAACACGATGCCCTTGTCGGCGTAACCAGGACAACAAGTAGTCATTTTAAGCGTGTTTATTATAAACTATTTACAGATTATTAAATTCATAAACTAGTTTTTACTTGGTTATTAAATATTTTTAAAGTTGTATTTGCACCATTCCAGTGATTGGCTCGAGAGTAAATTAAAAATATTGTGAGTTAATCACTTGCTATTCCTGTGTGTTAATAAGGCAAAGTTACCTTCCCTATTAGGTGAAGTATGTGATTAACAATCATATAAGTCCAAAGTAGATACTTAGTTTGTATGTATTATATGTATACGTACGTCATACATTAATTTTCTACGATGTACACTTCGGTATATATTCGGTAATAATTCGTTGAATGATCCTGATTTTTATTAAATTTTAATCCAAAAACTGTCTACGCTTTTTAAGTATGTATTTTATATTATAGACTTTGTTACCTAATTTTTGACCAAAATTTGTTGTCACTTTAAAACTGAGAGACTAGTTTGACAAAGAAAAGCAATAAGTAACTTGCGTATTTTATTTATATTATTTTTTAAAACATTTGAAACCCATAAGTGAGCAATAGTTTTCTGGTTTACCCTACATTCTAAGATACCTACCGATATTACTGGTTAGTCAAAGATTAAAGCGTAATACCCAGTCGTGACGCAGGGGCACAAAGTGTAACTGTAAAAGCGACTGGTTGTGGGTACGATCCCCATTCGAGGAGATGAAATATTTACTTAAATTTATATTTCCATTTCTTCGCTCTGGTATCGAAGCAAAAGCCCGGTGTTGAGTTCTGCCACTCAACACGCAATGCCTCCAGAATTTGGCAGAAAATGGGGAACGGAGTGTCTTGTCATTCCCTCTGCCTACCCTACTGTGTGCGGGATACAGCGTGAAGCTGATTTATTTTATTTTATCTATACAAATAGCAGGTCCATGTTATTAAACGTCACTTTCTCCCTTATTTTGGAAAAAGTACAGTAAAAAAATATTTTAGATACAACCATATTTTATTTCATTATATGATAAAATTCTGTCTATTTTTCTCTACAAGTACTTGAATAGAACTACAATCAACTGAAAGGAAATTTTGTTTACCTCGAGCATTCCAAAAGGTTATTTTCTTTCGTCTAACGATCTCTTTCCGTAGAGTGCGATCCCTTAACATAATAAGAAGGGCAAACGTGGAATTTCAGAAAAACACGTTGATGGCTCAATATCATTGTAAAAATAAATTTCATAATAATATGTAAATAGGATTACTAAATATCTAAAGAAATTAAGATGTAATGTATTATTCTGATCTATAAGCTATATTACTATAGTTTCATCTTCATCCGTTTAGTAGTTTTTGCGTGAGAAATATTTATTATATTAATAAGATATTTTTTATATATTTAAAATCATATATAAAAGGAAATATGTAAAGTTCATTTGTATAGTAAAAAAAACGTTTTTTAACAATTATTTTCATCCATTGCAGACGCAGAAGCTCTTTTGGGACAACCGATACAACAAGCGATAGTTTCTGAGAGCGGAATTGACCTGGTTCTAGACTCTTTGGCAGATATTATAACAGGTGATGAATTGTTTTTTTCAACGCCAGAATCCAAAGGCTGCCTGGAAGAGATCGTTTTGTGCGATAAAACGAGCCTTAACGAAACGAGATTATTTTTTTAATATGCATTAAAATATATTTATTATTATTGTTCTTAAACATTCACTTCTTTACTTGATTAATTATATAATAAGCACATTTAAATTTATTATCATTAAAATAAATCTGTGATTAATTAAATAAAAAATCATAAACAACTCAATTCTTCTGAGCGGATACCCAAACAACTGTATTTAAAAAATAATGTCTTATTAACAGTTTAAGCTTGGGTACCTACCTAAATTCCCTCCCCAATTTCATTTCATTGGTTTTTTAAGTGTTTGAGTTGCACGTCGATGGTTCAATCAATTTATTTTTATAGATTTATTTTTTGAACTCCTCGCTGTATCCCGCATATAGCAGGGTATGCAGAGGGAACCTAGAGAAAGACCATTGCCATGACACCAGAGCGAAGAAATGAAACTATTAATTAATAGTAATTAATTCTCTCAAGCAGGAATCGAAATCATAACCATCGCGTTTCCAGCCACACTCCTCTGCTACCTGGCTATGAGGGCCTAAATGAATAGAATAAATAACCCCACGAGGGCCTAAATCTTAAATAATATTGAATACAAAGTATTTCTTTTAGAAAGCGAGGATTTATCTACAAAAATGTCTTCTTTACGCGATATTTGCATTAAAGCTGGTCTATTAGCGACTGGTGCATCTGATAGGATAAAAGATTTGACGGTACAATTGGACAGTATGAAAAGGAATTGTATCCAAAAGGATGCACCTCTATGTGATACGCTTAATACTAACACCTTACATGTTATGATGAAATTTGATTCTGTAAGTATTTTAAGCAAATAAGTATTCTTTATTGAAATTAAATGGTCGTTTGATACGTTCTGCATTGAAGTCTGTATAAGTATATACATATACTTAACTCGTTAGTTTGCTTTGTGGATATTTTTGAGAATTTTGTACTACTATTTGAAGCGAGAAAATGTCTTTTACTTTTAAAACGAACAGGTTTATTGGTGGAATATAAACGCATGTGCAAGTTAAAATATAGTATAAAATAAATCTACTCTGAGTTAGTTCATAAATATTTTCGCTGTATCCTGCAGCATTAAGCAGGGAACATAGTGCTACGACACTCCGTTTCTCATTTTTAGAGTAATTTTTGAGTACCGTTGCGCTACGCTGGCCTTATATAACTACCAATGTGTTTTAGTATGCTTCGATTTAATAAAAATAAAATAACAAAAGTTTATATCATTTATATAAAAAGAAGATTTTTTTAATTTATCTATTAAATAATTTTCTAGATACTTCAAGAGCGGCAGCTATTAGAATTGAAAACTTTAGGCGTTGTGAATTTAACTCAAGCGATATTCATCGCTAAAAAGGAAATACGAACTCTACCGTCCGCCATATCTTCACAAACACAACGTGTTAGAGATGGTAAGAGGATACTAACCTACATATTAAATGAGTTACTTTGTAGTAAATTTTTAAGTAGTTCTGACTACGACAGAATACTATATAATAAAACAAAATATATTAACAGTAACAAAGTCATTTTAAAGGTTTTACATACGAGTACATATGTATGTAATATGTTCATAAAATAAATAAATCAGCTTCACGCTGTATCCCGCACACAGCAGGGTAGGCAGAGGGAACCTAGTGTTAAGACACTCCGTTCCCCACTTTCTACCGAATTTTGGAGGCATTGCGTGTTGAATGGCAGAACTCAACGCCCCGCTTAACCTCGACACCAGAGCGAAGAAATGAAAATATAAATTTAAGTAAATATTTCATCTCCTCGAGTAGGGATCGAACCCACAACCAGTCGGTTTTACTGTCACACTTCGTGCCGCTGCGCCACGACTGGTAATTTGTTACAACTGACGAAAAATGTTCATATTTATTTTTAATGATTTTTTTTCTACACACCAGTTTTAAATGTTAACATTTAGAAATTTTAATCTGTACAACATAAACAGATTACTCACGTAAAAATACAAACCCAAAAAATCTACAAAAATTTATTACAAAGAAAACTTGAGCGAAAAAAAATATTCGCCAAAATAAAAAGCACCGTTGCAAAAGTAAAAATATTTATATAAACAAAAATATTTTCTCTACAAACTCGAGAGACTAAAAGCTATATATATATATATATATATATATATATATATATATATACTTATATATATATATATATAGTGTAGTGGCTAACAAAAGTACCAATTCCGCAGATATTGTCCGCGATATAGAAGACCGTAGACAAATAGTCCACGACTCAGCGCGCGTACTAAGCGACATAGTGCGACACCTATCCGTGGCGTTGCACACTCTCGATAGGAACATGGACGTGGGTCTGGATAGAGTCAATAAGTATGAATTGTGGAGATGGATTATTATGTTGGGTAAGTTTAAATGTTTTGTATGATATATAAGTAAATATATGATTGAGGCCAGTCGTGGCACAGGGGCGTTAAGTGGTTGTGGGTTCGATCCCCACTCGAAAAAATGAAATCTTTATTTTATGTTTTCATTTCTTCGCTCTGGTATCGAGGCAAAGCGCGGCGTTGAGTTCCGCCACTCAACACGCAATGTTTCCTGAACTCGGCGGAAAATGGGAAACGGAGTGTCTTAACACTCCGTTACCTATGCCTGCCCTGCTACATGCGGGACAATATGAATAAATAAAACAAACATAAATGAACCGGAACTAGAGATGCAAGTGAGATAACACTAGGAATTACTTTTCAGTGAAGTAGCGTTATTCTGTGCCGTCTCAAGCACATAATTATACTAAAACCATAAAATATTTAGATAAATACAACAATTTAATTAATATTAACAAATTATAATATAAAAATACTTTTCCGAGCTTTAAAAATAAAGTTTTTAAATATACGGAGTTCATTATAGTATACGGAAATAGCTTTAATGTTGATAAATATTTTATTTGCGCCATTTATAAATATTAACATATATACAATGATAATTAAAACTGTGTTGAATTGTATTCTTATTTTTTGACCAATCTTGAATTGAGTTTATAGCGGTTTTTGTGAACTACGCTATTTAATAATATTCTATATTTTCAATTATGGAGTGAAATTAAATTTCCAAAATTTTGTGGAATAATTGTCCAAATTTATTTACACTTTAAGAAGATACACAAGAGAATAATTTTACACACTCACAGAAGGAAATAAAGAAATTTAAAGAAATAGTAAAAGAAACAGATAAGCGAAACAGATACGTATTAGCAAGAAGATAAGGCTTAAAATTGAAAACAAGCAATGAGTACAATATTAAAACAAGTGAACGTCGCAAGCGATAGTAGCCGACTCTTTACTCGTAGCTAGCAAGCAGGCTACGTCACGCACAGCAAAAAAACTCGAAACAAGTTTATCTTGCGAATGCGCTGCGTGCGGATGAATTATAATAAATATAAATATTAACTTTAGTTTTAAGTAAATTTGAAAATAGAATATAGTGTAGTATTTGTATATATTATTATTAATTAATTTTATTAAAAGTTAATATTCACTACAGTACTCCCCCCCAGAGACCTGGTTAAGGGCGATAGTAATCTGGAAATCTAACTGTTCTGCCGCTTCGTGTCCGCTTCTCAAGTTTCTGCTCCACATCAGACTGAGAGATTGCCTTTGGTGCAGTAACTGGTCTGTTTGATACAGGAACGGCCTCTCGCGTAACATATGCGGGCTTGAGCCTGTCCACACTTACGTTGTTAGGCTTACCAGATATGTCTATCTGAAAATATTTAGGCGTCCTTTTAAGAACCTTGTACGGGCCTGCATATGGTGGTTCCAGTGGTTTGCGGACGTGGTCCTGCCGTAAAAAAACATGTGTCGAGTCTGCAAGGTCGGCCGGAATATGAAAAGGACCTGTCCTATGCCATGACGTGGGCTTCGGCGAGAGTCGTGCCATACTAGCACGAAGACGAGTAACCAGATTTGTGATATCACCTGTCTTGTAATCTTCAGAGGGTGCGAGAAATTGTCCTGGAAGACGAAGGGGCTCCCCGTAGACCAGCTCAGCTGCTGAAGCCTGAATGTCGTCCTTCCAGGCGCTACGGATGCCCAGCAGCACTAACGGAAGTGCTTCCGTCCAGGTTGAAGAGGAATGGCACATGATAGCTGCTTTTAGCTGCCGATGAAGTCTCTCGATCAAGCCATTGGAAGCTGGGTGATATGAAGTGGTTCTAAAATGATGTGCACCAATCATGGCTGATAGTGCCTTGAAGAGATGCGACTCGAATTGACGTCCCCTATCGGTTGTAATTCGAAGAGGGCAACCAAATCTTGCTATCCAACCAGAGAGAAGGGCGGCCGCACAGGAATCAGCTGTGATGTCTTTGAGTGGGTATGCCTCAGGCCATCGTGTGAAACGATCGATGACTGTAAGGCAATACCTGAAATCAGACGAAATGGTTAAAGGTCCGATAATGTCGAGGTGGATGTGTGCAAACCTCGACGTAGGAGTTGGGATTGAGGATAAGGGAGCAAGGGTATGACGGTGAACTTTGCTCTTTTGACAAAGTATACACTCTCGTGTCCACTCTCTACAGTCCTTGCGAATCCCTGGCCATACGAATCTCTGTGTTACCAGCCGCACTGTAGCTGTCCTACCAGGATGGCTCAAGCTGTGTAACGCTTCAAAAACTTGTCGGCGAAATTTCTGAGTAATGAACGGGCGTGGAGAAGACATTGATACGTCACAGTAGATCTTCTGGTTAGAGTCTGGCAAGTCTACCTTAACGAGTTTTAACGATGAGCCTTTTTGAAGCAGACCTAGCAGTTCAGGATCAGTATCTTGAGCAAGTGCCAGAGCCTGGTAATCAATAGAACGACTCACCTCTTCCAGTCGTGACAATGTATCAGCCACTACGTTCAAACGTCCTGGTAAGTACTGAATACTGGTTGTGAACTGTGAAATATAGTCAAAGTACCGATATTGGCGCGGTGAGCATTTCTCCCTATTAATGTTGAATGCATAGGTGAGAGGTTTATGATCAGTGTGAATCACAAAGTTTCTAGCTTCAACCATGTGTCGAAAATATTTAATGGCTTCATAAATAGCTAAAAGCTCTCGGTCGTAAGGACTATACTTCTTTTGTGCGGATGTTAATTTCTTAGAAAAGAAACCAAGAGGTTGCCATACGTTGTTGACACGTTGCTGAAGTACTGCTCCAATACCGACATCAGATGCATCAGTGGCAATAGCTAGTTCTGCAGATGGATCCGGATGAGCTAATAACGTGGCTTGAGATAAACAAGTCTTACATTTATCAAAAGCTTCCATCATCTCAGGTGTCATTGTGATCGGCCTAGCTCCTTTCATCTTGGGTCCTAAAAGCGCAGAGTCTAATGGTGCTTGAATGTTTGCGGCGCCGGGAATAAAACGACGATAAAAGTTAAACATACCAAGGAAACGTCTTAATTCCTTAGCAGTTTTAGGCACGCTGCACTCCTGTATGCTCTTTACGTTCGTTTCTAAAGGTTGAGTCCCAGAACCTGACACTAGGTAACCAAGAAATTTTACCTGTCGCTGCCCGAAGACACATTTGGATGTGTTTATCAAAACACCATACTCCTTGAGCCTGGTGAAGAGTAGTCTGATATGGCGCTGATGTTGCTCTTCAGAACTGGAAAATACCAAAATGTCGTCTAAGTAACCAAAACAAAACTCATCAAAGTCACGTAGTACTTCGTCCATGAACCTTTGAAATGTTTGTGCTGCATTGCGCAGTCCGAAGGTCATGTACGGGAACTCAAAAAGTCCAAAAGGAGTTGTAATGGCTGTTTTGTGGATATCTTCGACGTGTACCGGTATCTGATTGTACGCCTTAACCAAGTCGATAGTTGAAAATACTGAACAATCAGAGAGTTGATAGGAAAAATCTTGAATATGGCGAATAGGATACCTGTCAGGTACTGTGCGAGCATTGAGTGCTCTATAATCACCACATGGTCTCCATCCGTCGTCCTTCTTCTTAACTAAGTGCAGAGCAGAAGACCACGAACTGTTAGACGAGCGGGCAGTTCCCTGTGAGAGCATATCATCAAATTCTTTTTTGGCCGCTTTCAGTCTAACTGGGTCTAAGCGACGAGGTCTACTAGTAACTGGTGGTCCGGGAATGGTTTTGATGTAATGCACAGTATTATGCTTAGGTAGGGAAGACGTACCTGATGGTCTCGTTACCTCTGGGAACTCATGAAGCAGCTGATGGTATTTTGATTCTCCCGAGATGGCTTTGACCGACGCAAGGTCATCGGAGATATTTTCTTTTAGTGCTTGCACTGATAGAGTAGTAGTTCCATCGACGAGGCGCTGATATCTGCAATCTACAAGAAGATTGTAAAATATCAGAAAATCTACGCCAATAATCGGCTTTGAAACATCAGCGATGGTAAATTTCCAGGTGAAAGTACGTCGCAGTCCTAGGTCCAACTGCAATAATGTAGGACCATAAGTGTGAATGACTGTACCGTTGGCTGCCATAAGTTCATACTTCGTCTTGGTACAGGGCGCCTTGGTAGCCAACCGTGGAAAAACACAGAGATCAGAACCAGTATCTATGAGGAAAAGCATTTTTGAAATACGGTCGGTAATAAAAAGACGGCCTGTAGGTAAAGGGCAGACGTTGGCCGCTACTTCCGGCTGCCCAGAGAGTTTTCCGATTCTCCGTAAGTACATGGCTGTACACATTTCTTTGCGCTGGAACCAAATTTAAAATGGTACCAACATTTTTGGTGGGAAGTTAACTTCCGACGATGCCTGGAATGGCTCCGGGAACGCTCTCTGAACTTGAATGGTACCGAATTGTGACGTACCTGGGTCGAGAGTTCAGATACCTGCTTGGTCAGGAGTTGGATCTGCTTGGCCATTTCTTCCAACATGGAGGGTGCAGGGGGTGTGGCCATCGCAGACGTGCTTGCGACTTGTGGTGATGAGGGTGCTATTTCGTGCACCTTGTCTGCCAGGTCAGCTAATTTTTCTATAGGTAGATCAGGCTGCGAAGCTATAACAGTTTGAATATTTTGCGGTAATCTACTAGACCATAATGTTTTTAAAAAATCTTTGGGGACAGACAAACCCGCAAGATCTTGTATGTATCGCAGAAACTGCGATGGCTTGCGATCACCTAGCTGCTCATGCCTCAGCAACTGCATCACCTTCTTTTCCTGAGACGCAGATAATCTTTTAATTAGCTGCGTTTTAAGAGTGATGTATTTATCCGTCTCGGGAGGAGAAATTATAATATCCTTCACCTCGACAGCAAATTGATTGTCCAACTGAGCGGCAACGTAATAAAATTTTGTAGCATCACTTGTTATATTAGATAAAGCAAACTGACCTTCAATTTGTGAAAACCAAAGGGCTGGTTCTTCCGGCCAGAATGGTGGAATACGCACGCCAATCCTACAAACGTTGGATGTAGTCGCGTCCTCCATCGTGTACTAGAGGTCACCTTGCAAAGGTCGTCAAAATGGCCTCTTGCCGTTTTTAATCTTCTCGCCAGCAGAAAACGTAGATATTTAACGTAGTGTTCACTAATTTCGGGGTCACCAATATAGCGGTTTTTGTGAACTACGCTATTTAATAATATTCTATATTTTCAATTATGGAGTGAAATTAAATTTCCAAAATTTTGTGGAATAATTGTCCAAATTTATTTACACTTTAAGAAGATACACAAGAGAATAATTTTACACACTCACAGAAGGAAATAAAGAAATTTAAAGAAATAGTAAAAGAAACAGATAAGCGAAACAGATACGTATTAGTAAGAAGATAAGGCTTAAAATTGAAAACAAGCAATGAGTACAATATTAAAACAAGTGAACGTCGCAAGCGATAGTAGCCGACTCTTTACTCGTAGCTAGCAAGCAGGCTACGTCACGCACAGCAAAAAAACTCGAAACAAGTTTATCTTGCGAATGCGCTGCGTGCGGATGAATTATAATAAATATAAATATTAACTTTAGTTTTAAGTAAATTTGAAAATAGAATATAGTGTAGTATTTGTATATATTATTATTAATTAATTTTATTAAAAGTTAATATTCACTACAAGTTTATGAATTTAACCTTAATTGAGAAAAAATGTACTCAACATTTTTTTAATTTACATAAATTTTCAACAGCTTGAAAATATGTAAATAAAAAAATGTAAGATTATAGGTGATTGTCACGATCTGACAATTTCGTTGAAATTGCAGGAGAAATCGTTTTTGTGCATATTCTAAGATAAGCGAAGCGGAGTGATATATTTACAAAATTATAAACAATATACAATAAACTTTAAGAAATAACTTTTTGAAGTATTGAATGAATGTCGTAAGCTACTTTATTTATGAATTCGACTCATAGAGTCAAATTACGTACAAAAAAAGGATTAGTGCATACTTATCTCTTCTTGGCTCAATTCCTTTTTTTGTCCAGACAGGAAATACTTGTTTTTAGTTCTACCGAAATTCTTTGGTAATTAATACATTTTTTAACATTTTTAAAGTTTTAATCGACACTTATTTTTTTATTAAAAATAAAAATATATATTTTTAGAAAAGTGATTTGCCCGCCCGTCTTCCACATGTTCTAATGCCGTTTTAGCTTTCGAAAAAGTGGTATGCTCCTGGCCTCTTTTACTTTTTGCAGACTACAGAAGACGAGATTCTATGAGGACTTAGGACCTCAGGCTCTTTTTAATTTCTATGAGATCGCTAAAGAGTTGGCCCGTAAATTTGCCGCCCCCCAAAATCTGCCTCCCTAGGCTGTAACCTACACAGTCTGCTGACAAGTCCACCACTGGCCCAATTGAAAAGTATATGATGTATACTTCATCACTCACACCCAAAAAAAACCAAAAAAATATATTTTGTATACTTTCAATGAATTATTTGCTCTTATTTTCAGTTATAAATATGATGTTTATTAAAAAAAAACTTAAAGTTACATTCAAAAGGTCAAAATGAAAATCTCATCTTAGAAAATCTTATACATACATCGATTCATGTTCTATGTAGAACAAACTATGACAAATGACAAATAATTTAAATTAAAAAAAAACTCGCAATAAATAAAAATATATTCATATGCATAATTGTTTTAGTTCAACTTACAATGTTTTAAAGGTTAATTAATAATATAGCTTTCATAATGCTATCTTGTTGTCTTGTATAATGTCAGTTAAGTTAAAGTACGAAAATATTTTTTTCTTCTCTTATAACATCCATTACTACTGTACAAGACGCTAACAAGGCCATCTCATTTGTATCATGGATATATCAACATTCCCCCAAACGCTGACAACTGACTCTTCATTTGTCAATATTAGTCTTCATATTCCGAAAAATAACCCGTACAGCGTTTCCATTTTTACGAGAATATACTTTTGGTAGAGATATGTTGAAGTAATATGTATTTTTTTATAATAAGCGGCAGAATACCTATAGGTAGAGTGGCTTCTACTAAAAACCTTGTACAATATGTAGTCTATATACCTAATAACTAAAGATAGCATTCAGACTTAATATGAATATATTCGCAGTTAAATATTCAATTGAGAGTATGGTTGCAGCGTAAGTTAAAGAATAATTAGCAAATACTATGTATTTTTAACATTTTTTAAATGTTTTCACACACAAAACAAAGAAAAAATTTTTTTTTTGTAAAATTTGAACGTAGCGAGATTTGAATCTGCACCTGATTTTCATGAACTGTAAGCGTAACACACTAAAACTTGAGAAAAATAATAAAATTCTACATAAATTTTAAGTAAATTAAAAAGTAGTATTTTAAAAAATAAACCTAAAGAACAAACACACTTCATTATTCACAGGGTGTAATGCAATACTCGGTTTCGTGATGGTCCTCATTTTGTTTGCGATGTGTTGCGGATGTGGGAACGCTAAAATTCATGCAAAAAGGACATTGCAAGTGTAAGTTATACAGCATTTTTGAATTATGTAGTTATTTTTTAATTATATGTTACTAAATTAAGGAAATTCAGGCCAGGCCATTGAGGCCAGTCGTGGCGCAGGGACACAAGCGTGCGAAAGGTTGTGAGTTCGATTCCCACTCGAGGAAACGAAATACTTAATGTTTAGCCGCCACTTAACACGCAATGCCTCCAGATTTTGGCGGAAATTGGGGAACGAAAGTGTTTTAAAAAGAACGGTATGTCTTACCATATACATTAACTGTATATAATATAGACTACAATAATAGTCAATTAGCTCTGTTATAGTACTTATGACAGACTTTGGATGGTCCTTACTAAATGTTACGTAGTGCGTTCTATATATCAGTTGGCTTCAGAGGGAACCTAGTGTTAAGAATTCCGCTCCCCATTTTCCACTGAATAATATCAGTTGGCAAAATGTCTATATTTAATATTTGTGTTGTATTGATAGAATGTCTATGTCGCAGAGAAGTATAATTCCAATATGCAATATGTTATAAAGGTAGCAAAATCAAGTACGTGTCCTTATTACCTTGTAAATTAAAAAATGTATAAAGCAGTATTATTAAACAACATTAATAAAGGTATACGTTGTAAGTAGCATATTATGTATAAATCTTTGTAAAATAAATAAATATAAATAAACTTATATGAATAAGCATAAGCACAAGGACATACCACACATTTGGAGTGGCATTTCCATTAAACTATTTTTAATCAATTTATTTTTTTTAATACCATTTCCTTATTTATAGAAGCCACATAAAACTGTTTTAAGCTATCATGGCGCAGCGGAACGGTGTTTGACTAAAACATGGTTGTTGTGGGTTCGATCCCCAGTTATAGAAATAAATCATATTAATATCACCGCTCAGTTAAGACAAAACATTGCATGTTGAATGGTGCCGCCATTCGAAATTTTCTCTTATTTTCTTCTTTTCATTTTTTTCTTTGAATCTCGAATTTGGGTAAAAAATGGAGGCGTGAGTGTATTGACATTATTACCACTGGCATAGAGTGTCTCCACGAATCCTGTATATGTGAGATAAAATAAAAAAATGTATAATTTTTTTTCATATCTATATAGTTTTGCCTCGACACCAGAGCGAAGAAATGGAAATATAAATTTAAGTAAATATTTCATCTCCTCGAGTGGGGATCGAACCCACAACCAGTCGGTTTTACAGTTACACTTTGTGACCCTGCGCCACAACTGCCCTCTACTATTTATATTGGGTATTATTTTTTTTAGATCTTCTTTCTGCATATGTATTTTCTCAATTATTTTGTGGAGTGTCGTTTCGGCTACATTTCTAATCGCGGGACATGCGGAGGTATGTTAACAGTATTCTATTTTCTTATTATTTATATTAAAAAACTAATAGAGGCCATCGTGTCACATTGATGAGACAGAGCGAAGGTTGTGGGTTTGATCCCCTATTTTGGAAATGTACTATTTTTATTCCCTTGCAAGAGAAAAGGGCGACATTGGCTTTTGTCACCCAACAGGCACTGTTTCTAATTCAAATCAGTCTTTCTCTCACTTTACATATTTTAAGTAAGTATTAAAATTAATTAGATACACACAAATACATATAAAATTATACAATTAATTTAAAGTACTATTCTAAGATCAAAATTTTACTGTGGAGCGCCTTCTTGTTGTTTATTAGCAATTTCACTTTAACGATGTTTGCTATATTTTATTTCATAGCTTTTTAAGCTTTTAATATACAATAATGTCTTTGATAACATTTTATATAAGAATAAAATTATGAAAATGACATTTTTAAATTTCAATTACGATCAATTACTTCGTTTTCAAATCAGAATAATTTATTATAATGAACCTTTTGTCTTGTACAGCCAATAAACTTTTGATGTTATTAATTTATTTAAGTTATTATAAATTAACGAACGGTGTTATTTTTTTTATTATATCAGTAGACCAACATTACATGGTCTTACTCAAATAATTTTAGAAACTAAATTATTTATATTTATTTTATTGCTATTTTAAGCTTTTATTGTTTATTTTCATTTTACAAATTCCAGATATACGCTTGCCAAATACTATGGGATACACAACAGTATAACGGTCTGTCGATGCTCTTAGATCGACCATCGCCCTTGTTATCAGATAACGAGGGAGTTTTCGACGCTTTGTTCAGAGATCTAAAAAACGTAACCATCGAAGTGCCTGTCAAAAATATTCTAAGGTAATATTGTATGTCATTTTTGTATAAAGCATTACATTAATGTTGAAAACTGAATTATTGATACAACAAAAAGCTTTTATAGACTCCAGGGAAAATTTTCTGAACATAAAGCACTTACTTATATCTAAAAGAAAGTTATAATGCTTCATCTCATTTGAAGTATACAAGGTTTTTATTTCAAGACTGTTTAATGAGGTGGTTGTAATATTCAGATTTAGTTCTCTGATAGTAAGGGTACTTATATATAATAAAAATGAAAATGTAATTTTCGTCTTTATATAGTTTGTGTAGTCTTGATAATAAAATATTCGTCGTGAATAATTGCTATAATCTTACTAAAAGGACGATCTATAAAAAACCAAAATTTGATACAAAAATTATTTATTTTAGTAATTTGTTTTAGGTTAACATTTATGTGTTAAACGCTGTTTTATAGAAAAAAATAAAGAGACGATTTCTTTGTCGGCATCCTCACGTATTTCCTCTCTTTTTACTTACTTTAGGTATAAATGCCCTATGCGCGTTGTACATTTTTGTATTATTTGAAAAAAACTAGAAGCTGTAACGTAAAATATTAATAAAGTTTAAATATTTATGTGGAAGTGGAAATGTTTAAGTAAAATATAAGCAGAATGTAAAAGTTTCTTTGTAGGATGCTAAGACAGGAATTTAGGGTCAAATTCTGGACGCATTGCGTGTTTGGTAGCGGAATTCAAAGCCGCGCTTTGACTCTACATCAGGGCGAAAAAATAAAAATATTAATTGTTTCATTTCTCCGAGTGGAAATCGAACTCACAACCAGTCGCGTTTGTGCCCCTGAATAAAGTAATACTGATGAAAAAAAAGGTTTAACTCAAACTATAATTTATTACAGAGAATGCGAAAGGAACGAGCCAGCGTACATAGTGTTTCAGTTAGACAAAATATTGGATGTCAACAAAGAAACATCTTATTTTGAATGGGACGAATTACAAGATGACTTGAAGAGACTTTCCACGACCATCGACGTTGGCTTCCTTAAAACAATATCTGATAGCTTCAATAAGCTTCTGAATAGAATACTTGTTGTATCTGACGTCAATTTAACGAGATACAGGTAAGAATTTAGAAGTGCAATTTTTTTTAACGTCACGCTGTATCTCGTACACAGCAAAATAGGTATAGAAAACTTAATGTCACAAAAAAATACACAAACATAAATAACAGAAGTTTATTAAAAATCAAGTTGCTTTGGTTGTATCTATACCTTTAAAATAGTAATATAGGAGATTAGGTGAACAAAATGTATACCGAATTTCGATCACCAGAAGAAATCTTAATAAATACATTAACTGTTTTAAAAAAAAAAATAAAAAAAAAGAAAATCAGCTTCACGTTCTATCCCGCACACTGCAGGGTAGGCAGAGGAAACCTAGTGTTAAGACACTAGGTTCCCCAGTTTCTGCCGAATTCTGGAGGCATTGCGTGTTGAGTGGCAGAACTCAACGCCGGGCTTGTCCTCGACACCAGAGCGAAGAAATGGAAATTTAAGTAAATATTTCATCTCCTCGAGTGGGGAACGAACCTACAACCAGTCGGTTTTACAGTCACACTTTGTGCCGCTGCACAACGACTGGCCTCATTAATTGTTTTTAAGCTTTAATTTTAAATTATTTTAATTATTATATAAATATAATATTATATATAATATTAAAAAGTATCTAGATTCTTCGTAATTCGGTAGCACACGAACTAGTGGACACATTATAGATAAAATGACTGCTATTTCGTGAATTGATTTCTTGCAATTTTAATAATTTTATGCTTCCATCTTATTTTTTTGTCAATTAACTATTAAAGTAACGTTTATATATATACTCGTATATACATAAAAAACATATTCAATGTTTTATTTGAATAACTTAGCTTTGTCTTTCTACAATCTTAAGAATTTCTTACGCTAGTGTTACGGTGTCAAGGAACATAAACACATTACACTGCATTCGTAGTCAATTATATAATTTTTTAGATAGTTGAAATTATATTTTTTTTACAAATATGTAGTTTAGATAAATAATACTTAAATTGCTTTTTTTTTGCCAGAACCAGAACTAACGAAGTAGCGTACTAGCACGAACTTTGAGCCATTTACCTTATTAATCAAGAAAATTATAAATTGGCATTAGAATTTTGATCGCCAGATTAAAATAACATTTTAAAATAAAATGAAATCAAGTACCTGTAGTTAAAAATTCGTTCATTTATATCAAGGCAAGGCAATAATTATCAAACAACCAATAAAGATTATACAGGCATTAAATAGAGTTTTTAAGTTTCCGTACCTCAAAATTATGAAATGAAACTCTTATAGGTTCATTTTGTTGTCATTTATCTGTCCATCTGTCAAAACCACTTTTCTCAGAAACGGGTGGAACTATCGGGTTGATTTTAGATTGAAATTAATATACTTAGATTTACAGTCCCTTAAAGCATAAATGTCAAAATTATTTAAACCAACAAAATCAAACGATTCAATCTTATATTTCAACTTTTGCAGCGTATTCTGAGCCTATAAGGCACATCTAACTCTCCTAGTTTTTATTAAAGTCAAGAAGTAAAGAGAAAAGATATATGTATGCCGGGCTACGGCGCCCAAACCACCTTAAAGGCCGGCAACGCACCTGTAGCTCCTCTGGTGTTGCACGGGGTCGTGGGCGGCGGTGATCACTTACCATCAGGTGACCCGAACCGCTTGTTTGCCTTGTCTTTGTATTTTATGTATTTTATGGTAATTATCATTATTGTGCACGCTATATTAATTCTGGTTCTAATTTCATCTGCAAGATTAAATGTGAAGATGACAGATGACAAAAGACGACTGTTAGGTGACGTTTGACGGGTGACAGATGGTTGGATAGAAGTCTTATACTCACAATTACAATTATTTTTATATTTTTTCAAATGATTCCTAAATCTGTGTATTGCTTATAAAATTAAAAAATATATAAAATTGTGCATAAGTAACTGAAAACTTTGAAGCACTGTAGTAAGATCTAAAAGAGAATATAATGAGAAAGATCCTTTTCTAGTATACAGAGTGTTTTAGTGAGCACCACTTTAAATGAAACCACAGTTTTCACTACTCTATATATATTATTTGTTTTTCCCAAAGATGAAAAAGTGATTTTTTCAAACAAAATAAATAATAAAATTATCGTTTTTAAAATAAAACGCTACTTGTCAAGAACGGCGCACGCAGATATAAACCTATAAAAGTGACACTGCCGCATATGCCTCATTCCAAAATCGAGTCGTAGGTTTTGGCGGCAAAGTTCAAAGTTGTTTAACCTTTAGTAATATTTTTGTAGTATGTGTTCACGTTATCTATGCGTAACTGCGTCACACAAAATACAGAATGGATAAAAAAAAATCCTACGTCTAAACTGCGTATCATGATTACTTTCTTTAGGTGTGGGTTTTAAATATTTTATCGTATATGCTGTTACCGTAAAAGGAGCGCTGACGCTTACACCTATATACTTATATAGTTTGACTGTGATACACTTTATTTACATTTCTTTTAATTTTATTTTCATGCTTCTCACACATTATGCGGAGTAAACAAACATAGAAATACTCTTTAATTTATTATGATTAAATAATGTTTTATATTTTTAAATTCCGCCTTGCGTTTGTCCCCTACAAAGGCAGCTAAGTGATATATCACTTTGCGGTTCGCTTAAAATATATACCCATTGAGACACTACTGTATACAGAATCAAAACCAAATTATAAACACTTCAGTCAGAGAAGCACCTACTATAATTATAAATATTCGAAACTAATTGGTATCTACTACCTCTACACGTTTAATTTACACCACTAACCACAACGGCTTTAGAATTTCTTCAAATTTCCTTCAATTCAATCTTTGTCAAATTATTAATTAAAAATTAATCTTTCTTATTTTAGAATGGATTACAATGGACCGGTTGTCGGAAAAGATCTGCCATCTTTTGTGGATCAATTGGAAAATGTTGCAGCTCAAGTAACGGATTCGAACACTGCGGGAAGATTACAAACACTAGGTACGTTTAAATATTATAATTTAGTACAAAATATAAATACATGAATTTCTTGTTTCAATAGAAAAATACAGTATAATATAGACACGTAACCAAACGCCGTCAATAGCGCTTTAGATTACTTTTAATGTAAGTGGTTGTACTTAACACACAATAATCTACATCAATAAAATATTACAATCAAATAATTACGTTTCTATATTTGGTGAAAAATGGAGAACGTATAGATAGAACTTTATCTTTTGATTCTTTAAATAATTCGTCTAATCCTAATCAAAATCATTGAAAAGAAAAAAATTAATACCAAGTTTAATCTGCCCGCGGGACTACTTTGTTCACGGTATTACGAAATATTAAATATAAAATGAAGTACAGTCGATCTTAGCTTTGATTAGAGCTGTAGCAAACCGTACGTATTCGTTACTTAGTAACGGGTGAGCCACCTAGTACCGAGTAACGAAACGTTACTCACGAATCCATTTCGTTACTCGCATTTTTCGTATTTTCGTACCTACACTGTTTTGGGTTACCGAATATGTATGTGCGTGTGTACGTGTATTGATTGATAAGCTGTGTGTTATGTTTTAAACTTTAACTATTAAATAAAACTAAATTTAAAATAACTTAAACTCAAGTATACTTTAAGATTTGAGATTTTTTTAACACGCGGCGGAAAGTGAAAAAACCAAATTGTTTTAATGGCAACGAAATGTCTTAACACTAGATCCCCTCTGCCTATTCTGCGATGTGCGGAACACTTTGCGAAGCTAAAAAAAAGACCTGCATCAAAATATGGAAAAGTGAAAAAATGCACTTTACTCAGCTTGGTATATAACGCACAAATGTATTTTATACAAATTCAAAACGTTACGACACCGCGACATACTGTATGCGCGCCTACGCATTGCTCCAACCAAACATAGCAAGTTATACAGTATCAGGAGTAAAGTACTGATTGCTATAGTACCGAACACATACGGGTACGCTCATTTTCGTTACTTTTATACCTCTAGCTTTGATTCTTTGGCGAAGAATCTTCGAGTAGTTATTATAATAGGCATTACTAGTGCGCGCGCGCAGCTTTGCCCGCTTATTTGCATCATTAGTGGTGAATTCTAAAAAAAACCACGAAACACGTTTTCAATAAAATATTTTTAACAGTCTGAATTTAATTTTTTTCAAAAATCATTGGCGATTTAAAGATTTTTTCATATAAACTTTCAACCCCTTATGAAACACGTGTTCAATGAAATATTTTTAAGAGTCTGAATTTCAAATTTTATAAAAATCGGTGCCGATTTATACAACCTTTCAACTCCTATTTCATTCTTTTAGGGTTAAAATTTTTCAAAATCCCTTAGTGGATGTCCAGTTTATGAAAATAAACATTTGTCCAAATTTCACGTTTGTACGTACAGCGGTGACGGCTGTGCGTGCGTCTTACCTCAGTCAGGTACATATCCTTTTTTAAATATAGATTATATGAAATGTATATAAAATTAACGACAACTTATTCTAAGTTGACCGTTTCCAAAAAGCTAGGGAAATAGCGTGAAGATATATTCCCCCAATAGGCGGAAAGATATAAATTCTCGAATTTGGCCCTTTATATACTCTCGGCTAGAACATTTCGATAGCGCGTTTCAGAAACAAACAGCGCCATCTATGTTAGAGTTTTGTAAGCTATAAATCATGTATGCATCTTGCTTTGTTACTCATGCAAATGAATACTTTGAAGAATATTATTAACTAGTTTTAGTTTTGGCTTTGTTTCCATCCATTTTAATGTTGTATAAATATTTAATATAGTCTTATTATTATGTGAGTTACTATAATCATATACTTAGTAGATGATGTATTTTGTCATGTATAACTAATTATAATTGAACTTGGACATTGATAAATAATAAGTGAAAAAGTACAATGATATTAATAATAAAATATTTTTATTATAAAATATATACAATTTTATAATTTCAAATAGTGTGAAAACGCTAAAAAAAACTGAGACTCTCAGAAAACAATACATTACTCTTACAACGATTGTTGTATATTAATGAAGTGACTCTCGTTTCATCATAAAGAGACGACTTCAAGCGCTGTATAAATTCTATCTTTGCTCTACACACAACATCTCGTAAGTAAACAACTTACTAGCGACTCTATCTGTCGCTTTAATTCCGCTATGACATTTTGTATACATATTTACATAATATTTTTATTTATAATATATTCTGTCAAATATAAAGTGCTTCTACAAAAATATATGTTATACTATTTTAATATTTGTAAATTAATTTATTTTGAAAATACCATGTTACCATGTAACATGGACAGATATTTTTCAAAATTTTAACAACATTTAAATTCAATTTATTTGTCGATAATACTTAACTGTCGCACTCACCACATTACTGACGAAAAAAATTCTTTGTCAGTTATATCAATTTGGGGGAGGCCCGAAAGGGGTCCATACAGTTAATAAACAATCAAAATAATTAATAATCTAACACAAAATTAAATATAGAAATCTATAATATAAATTCTAACAAATGCTTATTTAATCTAATAAAATATCAATGTTTAAATTTTTTTATAAATATGAATGTATGTAATCTGTATGGAATTGAAATAAAGCTTCTTATTATATTATTATTATATCAGTTACCAATAATGTTAAATTAATCAAACGGCAATGTTTTTCAAAAAAATATCAAACAAAGTATTTTTATCAGTTTTTAAATTGTTAATCCACACAGAAAGAATAATACTTATTTAGAAAACGTATTATATAAAAATTTGAACGTAGCGGGACTCGAACCCGCGCCCTCCTGAAAACCGACCAGGCGCTCTGACCGTATAGCAAAGTACTTCCTATACTCTCAATATTTCAACAACACCGATTGAAATTTTAATTAAAATAGTCCATTTTATTTGCAATATAATCTGCGTGACACATTTTTTTGCATCTCGGTTAAGAGTTTTGAAAAACTAATACAACTTGAACATTAAATAAGTAGAGTACTTGTACGTTGAAGTTATTAAAATTTCATAGTTTTATAATATAAAAGTTTTGTACTGTGCATAACTAATTTAGAATAAAATATAATCTTATTTTAGCTTTTAGAATTAAATATAATCTTATTTCAATTTATTATTACTTTTAAAAAATATGGTAACTTACTTATATAATATCCATGTATGCAGCAGTTATATGTTAAAATATAGTTTTATAATATTTTTTTTATATTTCAGAATATTTGTAATCATTATAACTTAAATATCACTTTAATTTTAACTATGATTAAAACTAAGACGAGTTACTTTTTTTTTTATTTGAAACCACGTGTTTGCCATCTTATTTACCAAGGGATCAATACACTTAACCTCGAGTTTGTTTTAGACTATTAAATAGTTTATATTCTGAAAGACATAATTGGTACAAATTTACCAGTTTAAAAAAAATCTAAATTAAAAATTTAATAAAAAGAGCTTCACGCTATATCCCACACACAGCAGGCAGAGGGAACTTAGTGTTAAAACACTCCACTCCCCACTTTCCGCCGAAATCTGGAGGCATTGCATGTTGAGTGGTGGAACTCAACGCTGTGTTTTGCCTTGACACCAGAGCGAAGAAAATGAATATAAATTTAAATAAATATTTCATGTTCTCGAGTGAGGATCGAACCCCCTACCCTGTCGATTTTGCATTCACACTTTGTGGCTCTGAGCCACGACTGGCTTCAATAAATTAAAAAATAGCATAACTATAATAATATAATTTTAAATGTCATGTTTAAATTTGGTTAGAGGAAGAAAAGGAGCTCCGGTAGTAGAGCCCAACGTTAATGTATTTTAAAGAGGCCCATTAAGCCTAAAATTGCTCGCAAGACCGAAACACTCCCACAAAGTGAATGCATAAAATGCCAAAGAGTGTCAGGAGTTATTGATAGATTATAAATCAATTTTAACATATAAATACCTGCTACAGGAATGTATGTAAATCCTAATACCGTAGCTAATTTAACCGTATAAAATATTTAAGTTAAGCTATAGTACTTAATGTATGTACCTAAAATAGATTACACAATATTCTCACAATATATAAAATAATATTTTACTTGAAAATGCAATACAACTAATATTTTGTGTTTACATTACCTATCTACCTAATTATTATCTTTACATGAAATAGATCTTTTTAGGTTTCATGCTTTTTTCCGTGTGTAAACCGACAGACAGAACTTAGTGACAAGTCTCTCGACTCTCCATTTTTCACCTAAATTAGAGACATTGGGAATGGAAAATGTATTGTCTTAAAAGAAAGGGAAGATGAAAAATATTTTTAACATTATCATACTACCGAATAGGGATCTAACTCACAACCGTGTATTACATTCTGCTGTACAACGACGTGCCATTGCACCACGATCACTAAATTCTTCATATCTTTTATGATACTGATCCAATAGTAAAATAATACGTAAGTCTTAACAGTCCTAACAAAACATTGCAGCAACAAGGACCCAAAGACTCCACCAATCCAACATAAAGCCGCTCGAACAAATACGTACGGAATTGGTCTTCAAATTGACGGAATTGGAACTGCAAATGATGCCCTTTAGAAGAAAACTAAACATATCTTTGAGCCACATACACACGGCGCAGTTCTATATAGACAACCAGGGGGAGGTTATTGCCCAAAAGGTAACCAACAATATATTTATAAATCAAATCAGCTTCACGCTGTATCCCACACACACCAGGGAAGGCAGAGGGAACCTAGTGTTAAGACACTCCGTTCTCCACTTTCCGCCAATTTCTGGAGGCATTGGGTGTTGAGTGGCGGAACTTGACGTCGCGCTTTCCCCTCGACACCAAAGCGAAGAAATGAAAATATAAATGTAAATAAATATTTTATCTCCTCGTGTGGAAATCGAACCCACATCCAGTCGATTTACAGGTACACTTTGTGCCCCTGCGTTACGACTGGTCTGTTATTGTCTTAAGTTTTAAATTTTTACTAGTGAGGTGGTATGGTAGGCATATGACGAAACTTCTAAACTGATTTAGTTTTTTACCGTACAATCTCTTTCATGTGTTCTTCATACAACGTGAAGTGACTTGTGCTCAAATGGCACCCTCGGATCACATCGTAGTCAAAGTGACGAAACTATACATAGGTATTTGTACTATATCAAAATTCAAAGCTACACTATTGCACTAAATTATAGGTCAATATAAAAAAAAAAAAAAACAAAAAACCACAGAAGTAAGAATCATATTAATAAATAAATGCGAAAAATAAACATACATACATAGTCAAATTTTATGCTTACTATAAGCTATAACTACTCTTTTAACAACATTTAATCAACAATTGAGGACACGCCAAGTATATTTAAAATATAGAATTCAATTTCATTTGGACCTATATATCCCATAGAGTAAACACTCAAGAGCTTTGCCAGGACTTAACATGATTCCATATTACATATATTACAAAAAAGTTAGCTTCACGCTGTATCCTGTACAAAGCAGAGTAGGCAGAGAGAACTTAGTATTAAGACACTCCGTTTCCTACTTTCCGCCGAATTTTGGAACTATTGCGTGTTCAGTAGCGGAACTCAACGCCGCGCTTTGGTTGGACCCCAGAGCGAAGAAATGGAAGTATAAATTTAAATAAATATTTCATTTTATCAAGTGGGGATCGAACTCACAACCAGCCGCGTTCACAGTCACACGCTTGTGCCCCTGCGCCACGACTGGCCTCATATTACATACAATGGACTTTTTATAATGTACAATGACGTCACATTATATATTCCATAGAATATTTTAATTAACCTTTTTTGGTACCCTAATCAGTCACGTCCAACCCAAAATTATACAAAGAACAAGACAATTAGATGTCTACGTGACATTATTTGCCACTACCGTGACTTTTAATTTCAGTCTAAACAAAAATGTATATTATATTGTATCAAAGTGGAGTTTCCAGATTTTCTCATCATAAATATTGTTGGTTTCATTTTTATAAATTCTTGTATTACAGGAATAGTTCGCGAGCAATTCTATTGAATATTGAAAAATAAATTAGTGGTAAAATATGGATAGATTATTTTCTTACTCTACAAATCATTTCTGACGTATATTTTTATTAAAAAATACATGGTTTTACGGTCTTTTGAAGAATGTAGTGTTAGGACACTATGTTATTTTATATATCTGACAATAAAGACTTTTATAACAGTTAAATTTAAAACAGTGCTATAGAAACTACCTTTGATACAATTTAACTTTGGATTTCGTTTGGTTTGGTTGAATTTTGGCACTCAATATGCGACACAACACTATTTCGACACAAGCTCATACAGCTAAATGCGGGAAAAGAGCATCAAATAAATTGTATACTCTAATATAATCTATTATGCCACGAGGCCAGTCGTGGCGCAGGGGCACAAAGTGTGACTGTAAAATCGACTGGTTGTGGGTTCGATCCCCTCTCAGGGAAATGAAATATTTATTTACATTTAAATTTACATTTCTTCGCTCGGGTGTCGAGGCAAAGCGCGGCGTTGAGTTCCGCCATTCAACACACAAAGTCTCCAGAACTTGGCGGAAAGTGGGAAACGGAGTGTCTTAACACTAGGTCCCCTCTGCCTACCCTGCTGTGTGCGGGATACAACGTGAAGCTGATTTTGATACTATTATGACTTCTATATTTGTGAATCATAAGCTTACATTAAAATAAGCTGCCCTAAATAAATGTTTCAATAAATTATTCTGATTCACATTCAGTTCAATATAATAATTACTTTGGATATTATATTATATAAATGTATGTAAGTTAATATAAAGCAATTTTTATTATTATAAATCTTTTTCAATAATTGTAAAACTATTTAATATGTATATTAATTCACTAAAATTATTATAAAATTACTATACTTATGATGTTAGTTCTTATGTTATACGTAATAAGATATATTTAACTTTAACAATGAGGCCAGTCGTGGCGCAGCGGCACAAGGTGTGACTGTAAAACCGACTGGTTGTGGGTTCGATCCCCACTCGAGGAGATGAAATATTTACTTAAATTTATATTTCCATTTCTTCGCTCTGGTGTCGAGGNAAAAAAAAAACAAGTAACAGAAATGTCGGATAATTTTAAAAATTTATATTTTAAATGAAATTATTTTAACCTCGTGAGCCGTGACCGCGTAGTCCGTGGTAGACTACTAGCCGTGACCACGGACTACTGCCAAGTGTTCGAAACGTCGGGTTTCCAAAAATGTATAATACAAAATATACGCGATTAATCCGGTTAAAATAGTTTCATTTAAAATGTGTAATAATCGTGAAAATCAAAGAACTTATTAATTAATATTTTAACTAAGAAATTACTAAACTTCCACAAAAGAAATAATAAGTTATATTGAATTCTTGTAAGTATAGTATTATTTCTTTTTGTTGGCACCGACTTACTTGACCCAATTCAAAAATTGTTTTGTCTTTTTAGTCGTATAATTACAATATTTTTTATTGTTTTACATAAATACTGACATATTTTTATTATTATTATTTCTAAAAGTACGTATTTTTTGTTTTATTCAAAGTTTTATTTGAGTATTAAATAAAACAGCTTGAAATACATACATTAATTTACATTACATAACTTACTTTTAAGGCTTTAGAGTTTAGACGGAGTTTATCCAAGAGGCGTGGGCTTAAATCTCGCTTCGTTCAAATTTTTATACCTTTTCTAAAAAAGTATTTTTCTTTCCTTAGTGTGGAATAATAAAATGTGGGTTTTATATAAACAAGTTTTCTTAGTAATAGAGAATTCACAGAAAGTATCAACGTTCATATCCCGCTTGATCTCGCACACCGCGGGATGGCGTACCCATGTGCTGGATGCGGCGAGCCAACGTGCGGGAAAATGTGGACCGCTTTTTGCAGTCTTTGCGGCGTTAAGGTCCTTGGTCTGCACACATTATGTTTCCTCTTTGGTATGTCTTCAATAATTATTGATTTTTTTTTGTATCCTCACGGTGTATCCCGCACATAGTAGGGTAGGCAGGACGAATCTGGCAACCTATTGTTAAAACACTTCCGTTCCCCCACTTTGCGCTAAATCTGTAAGATACTCGTATTGCATGTTTAGTGGCGGAACTCAATTCGTTCACTTGAGTGCGGAGGAGGAAATAAATATAATCTTCCCCTGAATAGAATCGAGCCCACAACCGTTGCGTTACAGTCAGACGGTGTACTACTGCGCCACGCCGGCTAGAAATATGTACCTATACTTATACTGAAAGTGTACTCAAACCTAAACCTACTGTGTGTACCTAAATATAAAAATCTCAACAATCTAAAGTTTTTAATTGAGAAGGAAAAAGAATATAACTTTCCGGTCAATGAAATAAAGAAAAATATTATATAAAAAAATAACCCAACTGACAAAATATTAACATTTCTAAGCACGTTCATACAAAAATCGACACCCTATCATCATATTTTACGGTATTCGAAACGGTTATATTAAGAGAATGTTTAAATAACCGTTATTGGGAAATATTGTATTATTCAAAAATCCTTGCCCAGTATTCGTTCTATGCATAAAGTTATTGTAATATTTCATTGGAACAAAATAATAAAGGATAAACAAAATACGAAATGTGATACTTTGAAACGATATATTATGAATAATATATTTTTTTTGTTAAACAGACAGATAAATCGATAACTTTTTTTAGTAATAGTAATGATTAATAGTATATAACTTGGTATGGGAGATCTGTGTACCTTAGGACACCTTGTACCTAGGGACAGTGATAGATTTCTTTGAAATTTGGCGCTATACCTGCCACAAACGAACCTCGTGGTCTTTTGTGTTGGACACATTTCGAGGCTGCTGAAGAATATTATGTTTCAAAATATTTGAGAGCCTTAGATAAAATAAAGAATATTGAACAAACACGTATATAATTAATTTCGTAATTTATTCTAAAACAAAGCAGAAAAATCAAGTTCTCGTATAAACATATTTCATCGCTATCCCAAAGTACAAGACGTGATTGCCTTGGGGCAAAATCAGAGATCATTTTTATTTTTTTTATACTCAAAAAGATATTTTTAGTAGTTCTATGTATAACTGTTGATTAATATTAATATGAGGATATGATTAATAAAAAATCGATACTTCAAGTTAATTAAAACAGAACTTGTGTGGGATTGAAGAAAAGTGTCTTAAAGTACAAGAATCTCTCCTTCCTACCTAATACTCAAATAAGATAAAAAAGTATAATAAAAATAGAAGTAAGGTATGAATTGATAACTTTGTTGAAAAAAATGATAAACATTTAACTGTTTGGATACATTTCTTACCAGCCAACTATTTACGCAGAAATATGTATAATATATCCTCAGGCTTAGGGTTTCTTATCTGGCTGAACTATTTATACATTATATCTAATACTCAATCTTAGCCGCCCTTCCTTCCAGCTGTCCGTGTGTACGAAACTATAAGAAGCTTATAATCCTAAAAACGAAATATCATATAAAAATTATAAATATCATATAAATAATTTTATCCAGAATTCTTATATTTCTAGCATGGGTGGTGGTTTTGCGGCTTTCTTTTGGGCTTCGTATGGTGTACAGTGTTCACACCGCTGTGTGTCAAGTTGTGGAGGGCCTATAGTAAGAAGCTCAGAGCTTTAGAACCGTTATCACTGACAAACTTAGGGTAAGTGTCGTTTAAATTACATTTTTAATGATATGCAGAATATTTGTAGTTAATTTTCAGTCTAATAAATTTTCTGAAAAAAAAAACATATATATATATATATATATATATATATATATATATATATATATATATATATATATATAACTTAGCTTCACGCTTTATCCCTTGCGGGGTAGTCAGACAGAACGGAGCGCCAAACGCTACGGTCTCTACATACCTCTTTCGCCTCGTCCACTGTCATCAACCTCTTCATACATGCCCTTCGGGGGGTCCTCATGCTTTTTACGTGACCTTCCTCCAGTATCTTTGATACTGTGTTTTCGAAGGTCAACCGAGGTCTCCCCCTACCTCTCTTACCGCTCACTTTTCCATCATAAATCTTTTTTGCCATTCTTTCATCACTCATTCGTTCGACGTGCCCAAACCAGCTGAGCACGTTCTTCTTCATTCTCATAGCAATAGCGTGTTTGTTTCCTAAAAAAACATATTTTTATAGAAATTGGATTGTCCACAAATAAAATGTCTGTAACCGTAAACTACGCGACGGGACTTTAGTTCCGGTTGGCAACAAACCTATTTCCGTTTTGTGTGCAGCTTGCATCGTTCTTTGTGTTGGAACTTTATAACCAATATATTTATATATTGTGCAATGAAAGTTGCATATTGTTGTAGACGAGAAGAGCAGTGTTTTTTTTAATTAATAAATCAGCTTCACGCTGTATCCCGCAGCACACAGCACACAGCACAGCAGGGTAGGCAGAGGGAACCTAGTGTTAAGACACTCCGTTCCCCACTTTCTGCCGAATTCTGGAGGCATTGCGTGTTGAGTGGCAAAACTCAACGCCACGCTTTGCCTCGACACCAGAGCGAAGAAATGGAAATATAAATTTAAGTAAATACTTCATCTCCTCCAGTGGGGTCGAACCCACAACCAGTCGGTTTTACCGTCACACTTTGTGCCGCTCCGCCACGTCTGGCCTCTTTAATATATGTATATTTTTGCATAATAGTAAAAAACTACTTTTATAGCGTATTCACAAACCATTGTGTGGTCTGCATATAATAGTATAATGAACAGCCAATTTAATTACAGTCAAGTAATCAATAACATTGACAGTGGGACCTCGAACTAGTTTCGATAATTTTTCCGTATACAATACTATCGACTATTTTTATTTAATATGTTTATTTTAATTAATAAATGTTAATTTCTGAAATTGAAAAAAAAAATGTGATGATGTTGTATCTACAATAGATCAGTAAAATTAGTATAAAAAAGTCTGAGATCTACATAATTGATGAGTTCTTACAATTTTTTTGTTTTTCTAAATTATTTTACATAGCACAAATATCAAACGCAAACGCAAAATGGAGACTGATTCCCCATTTCTTTGTAATATAAGACAAAACAGCAGAATGATCGTTTTTTTACATCAGTTACATCTATTATTTAATTAATAAAAACATGAACCAATTCTTCCTAGATGAATAAGAAGAATAATTCCCTGTCTGTCAAAGTTACCCCTTTATTAGGGGCAACTTTGACAAACTACAAAATTCTGATTTTTCTTTATACTGATGTATTTTAAAAGGTTTATGTGAATGTTTATGGATGAAAAGTATTATGAGAGCACTCTAGCAATGTGCTTTAAATTTTAAGATATAGTGTAAAATAAAATATCGCTCCTATCTGTCAAAGTTGCTCAGATTGACTGTATGTTTTTATTATATATATAATATATAGATTAATTTTATCTTAAGTTTTCTTACAATATAATCATAATCTCGGATATGACTAATAAATTTCGAACAGACAGGAACCCGGAACACCTGCAACAGCACCCTGCGACGATACAAACTGGAACACACCAGGGTTAGTAATTATTATATTACGCTTTTTGTCGTTAAGTTATAGTCCAAAAATAGTTTGTTAACTTAGCAGGGGGAAACTTCGAACTTTTATGATATCTTTTAAAGTAATGTATGTTATTATTATCATTAATTTCTTAATCAAATTTAAAACAGTACAGAATTTTCTATTTTTTAAGTTAAAACTAAAATAAAAACCATATCCCATCCCAACAGAGCCCCCAGACCTACGTCATTTTAGCAAAGCAAAAATTTTGAGGATTATAACGGCAGTCTATTGTTGCAGTCGGTTGTTTAGACTTCCAATTAAATTAATATGATTTTGAAGTACATGTTTTATTAAAAATATTTGAACAGAATAAATTTGAGAATAAGCTTGAATTTTATTTAAACGTATCATTTTGGAGTTCGAAACCCGTAGATAAATACAATTTATTTAAAAAAATTATAATATTTAATCCACATTTGCAAGTAATTCACAAAATACACATCTAAAATGTTATTAAAACATTGCAGATGTGATCATAAATACGTATAAGGATCGAAACTTTGCAAGAACTGAAATCGTGACGTGCAACGTTGAAGCTTATTTAAGACACTTGCGCTACTTTAAAAGTTTCATTAAAATCTTAATAACTCATACATAATTTACACTTTTTCCATAGATTTATTATTATTTTGCATAGTTTATATATTATAATATATCATAAACAAATTGTTTTTTTATGTATTATATATAGATATTTATATATATAAATAAAAGTTTTTTATAAGTTGCTCTAAAAATATTGTTCTTATTTTTAAATATACACTTATATCAAAATATGTCTTAAATTAACAAATTATTAAGCTTATCTAGATATGATATAAATATTAATTAACCAAAATGTATCTTAAGCACCTCACTTTACAGACCACCACCGCCACCTAGAAACGACAGTTGGTGATTATTCATTTACTTATATGGAAAGTGGATCAGATATTGATTCTAATAAAAGTGTTGAAGTGGATAGAGTTTTATATTCTGGCACAAAAATATACGACGAAATGACGAAATGGCCCTGAAATACAACGTTTAAAGACGACCTCGTGGATATATTTTTCAGATTACATCGTATTGTTAATATTTATTTTCTTATTATTTTTTTTTGTAAAGAATAAGCAGTCACAAGTAATATTTTTGGATTTTTTTTTTAGTTTAAATACGAGGGCCTTAATCAAATGATAAGTTATAGATAATTCATTCAGCATTTTTAGCGACGAAATATGTTTGGCCATTCTTGAATAGAAAAAACATCAAAACAAACATCTAAAATATTATGGTAAAACAATTGAAATAATAATTGTGTAGGTTTCGGACCTACGATCACCAACATATTAAATAAAACCACAAATTACAAATCCTTCTCCTTTTCATACATATAATCTACTCAAAAAGTATATTCACAAATTAACTAAAGTACTAATACAGTATTGTTCTAAAGTGATGGATAAATTAAAAATGGTTTGCTGCAGTAATATAGTATTTAAAGAGTAATTTGAAATATTTTTTTTATTTTAGCTATTATTTTTGGTGTTGATTTTTAGATTTTAATATGGGAATTTAGAGCCAAAGATCTAATTGTTATTATTTAACGTTTGCATTAATATTTATTTCGAAACATAAATGTATATATTTTAAATAAATAAATAAATAATTCATACGCAACGATTTGTTTTATTTAGATTACATTTAAATAAATTTAATAGTTATTAAATTAAACTTTAATTAAATTTATAATCAACTCAATTCATTTTTTTAAATTGTATTTAACTAAACAGTACTAATAACATCACAGTAAGCAATCCAAAAGCATATAGTGCAATGCACAATGTTTATATTTTCAAAACGTATGAGTTCTTTTAGCGTAGTATTATAATATCCTACTTAATCTATTAAAATCAATATACGACTTTATAAAGTCGTAAAATGGATTTCACAATACAAAGAATTTAAATAAGTCATTAAGATATGCGATACAGAAGAAAATAATTATTTTTTCTTTTCTATTACGAAAAAACAACTCGATACAGAAGATTGTAACAACTACTATGATTATTATTAAAAAAAAGAAAAGCAACAATGTGTTTTGACTAACAACCATTCAGTAATCTTTCTAAGACCAGGAAATAAAATAGTAAATATTACCCAAGTAGGATCAAACTCGTTTTCTTTAATATGGAGACATATTCACTCCGCCATGACGGTGTCAACAAAGAATATGATATTATCAATTATCATTGTATAAATAAAAAAATAAAAAAAACTACCAGAAGCATATATATTCTTCTCTTCTCTGTTCTGTACTTTCTAACTAACATGAATAATACGGTTAGCCTAATATGTGTTCATAGCAGCAAATTCTTATATTGAATTTTCATAGAAAACTTAACAACAAAATCACATTACATGTAGTACAATGTGCACAGACCGCAAACTAATTTAATTCTTTAACATGCCTTATATGTGTGTACATACATATTATCATAGTGGAATCCACCCACAGTTTAAAATAAAGGCAACTATGTAAACTTTATAATTAGCTTTTAAGAGAGCGGGCGTCCGTGGTTTATCCAGTGGCCAGCGCAGTTGCATATTAACACACGTGTGACCTACAAAGGCCTTATGGTCAAAATATAACTAGATACAATTTATGATATTGTAATATAATGCATTTAGCGGTAGGTTTAAAGGTTTCTAAGATATTATATAAAATTGAAGAATTATATATTGTGAATATTGAATTATGTTGTCGTAAATAGCTTCAGATTATCAATAGCTTGGCCAAAGTAACGCTATATCTCGCATATAGCAGGGTAGGCAGAGGGAACCTAGAGGTATGTTTCCCACCGTTACCGTTCCCCACATTCAACCGAATTTTCGAGGTAATGCGTATTGAGTGGTGGCCTTGGTACCAGAGCGAAAAACATTAAAATATTAATCTACATTTTATTCATTGTTGAAATATTATCATCCAAAATATTAACTTCATTATTATAAATTAGTTTAACTTCTAGGAACTTTGTTTATTATATCCCTACTTCCTTGTAAATTTCTACGAAAGAACTAACTTACACTTTTCAGGATTCACGCTTCCTTTGTTTCTGACGAAAAACAACTAGTTCAACATGTTGTGCGAATAGCTGTGGGTATCGCAACAATAAATAAAAGGCATAAAACTTATAGGACTCCGTGACCCAAATAAAATGGCCAAATATAATATTTTATAGCGCCCTACCTGTTACTATCAAAACAAGGATTTTGTAAACGGAAGCGGAAACCATAAAAACATGCCTCACCGATGTCTGACATTTAGCGCTGGCATTGGGCCAGATCCGTTCATTATGCGATATTCGGATATTGGCAACGCCGATGTGCTCTGTATGAGATATTGGCGAGATTATTTTAGCGTTAGTGCCAATTTAAAAAAGGTTCAAATCACGTTTACTGTTTAAATTTGATTTATTCGAATTTTCACATGGTGTCATTTTATACATTTTTTTATATATTTTGTGGTGTTTTTTCATAGGTTTACTTCAAAAATGGTAGTATTTTTTTATTAATATTAAAAAAGCTATAAAAAAACTGTGTTTTATTAAGTTTTTTTATAGTTGCTTAATATTAATAAAAAAAATACTGCCATTCTTGAAATAAACCTATGAAAAAACACCACATAATATATATTATAAAAAATGTATAAAATGAGGCCATGTCAAAAAGGTCAAAAATTTGAGAAATGGTGAAATAGATAAAATATTAATCACATATTAAATTAACGTACCTTTAAAGCATTCATTCGTCTTAAATAAAATTTCTTCATTTCTTTGCTCTGGTGTTGAGGGAAAGCGCGACGTTTCCGCGCGAGTTCCGCTACAGCCTGATACAAGATGTAATGCCTTAAGAATTCGGCGGGAAATGGGGAACCGAGTGTCTTAACCTAAGGTTCCCTTTCCATACCCTGCTACATGCGTGAAGCCGATTTAAAAAAAAATCTGATTTCATTGCATCAGACGCAATTTAGTTAGTTACAAACAAAATAATTTCATACTCTGAATTTCATCATTCGTTTGTGACATTTACAAACTGGACTCTTAAAATACGTTAACGATCTGTATGTTGTACCGCCCATTACTTCAATAACAGAATCGATTTTATTAAACTGCTCGGGATAAAGGTAACAAGAGTGAAAGGCAAAAGGCTTTAAGAATTATACAAGACATAAAATTATACTTAAATTTCGTTTAGTTTTTAATTTATGACTTTGCTTACACCATCACCATCTGTGGTGTAAAATAGAGACAATTGATGTTTTAGTCATATTTAACTTAAACTAATATTTAATAATAATTGAGGCCAGTCGTGGCGCAGCGGCACGAAATGTGACTGTAAAACCAGCTGGTTGTGGGTTCGATCCCCACTCGAGGAGATTAAATATTTACTTAAATTTATATTTCCTTTTCTTCGCTCTGGTGTCGAAGCTAAGCGCTGCGTTGAGTTCTGCCACTCAACATGGTTCCCTCTGCCTACCCTGGCGTGTGCGGGATACAGCGTGAAGCTGATTTAATATTTTTTTTTATTTTGATTCAATATTTAATACTTAATGCTATAAAATGATTGAATTATATGCATTTGTATGACTAATTAAACGATATGAAATAGTGAATTTTGTTATTCCATCACAAAATAAAAGAAGTGAATGGAGTCTTTGTTACTCCACTGTCCCTCTCATCTTTACAAAATATTTCAAACGTTTGAAGGTAACACAAGTTTTTTCACCTTGTACGTACGTTGTGTTTACTATTTGTTATTTGATACGAAAAAAAATTACATTGCAATTTAATTTTCTGAGCTGTGATGTGTATTAAAATAATTATTTTATAAATAAAAAAATAGTATAATAAATAAGGCCCAAAACACACATACGTTTTTATTCGAAACTGGAGCACAGATGTAAATAATCATTGAAATACGATTTAACAAAAGTTCATGGCCCTCCAATTAGATCTACTTAGACATCGAGAGTAATCTATGAAGATATTACACAAGAGCCATAATCATCCATCAAGTAAAACTTGACCGGTTAGCATTTCGGCACGGCTTAGGAGTTGCGACACTCGTATATTAGCACAAGCTATTGTCATTAACGTTATAAATTATATTCGTGTCTATGACAAGATGACTGGATTGATAAAAGTGCCCTTGATGTAGCATGATATTTTTTTTGCGTCACGCTGTATCTCGCACACAGCAGCTTATATTAAGACTATCTCTCTCTCTTTCTCTCCTGTGCATTATTAGTCCCATCTTGTCGGCTATGTCTTATATTAAGACACTCTGTTCCCTAGATTCCGCTAAATTGTGGAGGCATTGCGTGAAAAGTGGTGGAACTAAGCACCGCGCTTTGCCTCGACACTACAGCGAAGAAAATGGAAATATTGAGTACTTAATTTCCTTGAGTGGGAATCGAACCCACAACCTCTAACGTTTATAGTGACATTTTGTGCCCCTGCGCTGTGACTGGCCTAGCATGAAGATATTATATTACAAGAGTGAGTCATTTTTGTTAAAGATTATTATCTATGTGTTACACAAAGTTACCTTGGACTTACTACTGTTTTAAATCCGCGTTAACTTAATCTTTCGACATTATCAATGCCAAATTTAAGTAAATATGAGTACCTAATGTATTTTGATATTTACATCATATACTTTAATAAATAATTAATAATGTTTGAGGCCGTCATCCCGCCGGGGCACGAACGTGCAACTCCAAAACGCGACAGTTGTGGGTTCGATTCCTAATCGGGGCTTGAATTTATTTAATATTTCCATTTCCTTCTGGTACCGAGGTAAAGAGCGATGTTGAGTTGCATTATTTTACTCTTCTGTACTAATGTGTAAATATTATGTTCTTTAGAAGAAGAAGCCATTTTGGCGCAGTGGCACAAGCTGAAAACTGTAAGATGGGTCATGGGTTCAATTCTCACTCGACTAGCAGGAATGTTTTTTGTTTATATTTTTATCTCGCTCCGGTAACAAGATCAAATTGACCGCCACTTAGCACGCAGTGTCTCGAAAATTGGGCAAAAACTAGAGATCGGAGTGTCTTAACACCATATACGGGATCTAAAGCGTAAAGATTACAAGAAAAAATTACAGGACTCAAGGAATATTGAAAGGAACCGTTCAAATCTTCTACAAGAATTAACAAATTCACAGCTTCTAGCTTTCATCATCATAAACTATGCTCGTTAATGGTACAAAGTATAATAATATTCTATATCCAATGTCAGATTTGTCACTTTAAAAACTAAAGTAATTAAATAATATTATATAATTTTTGTATTTTATATTGTTTGTTAGTTTAGGTTGTAATTACACTATCAAACGACTGATACATGATATGATTGAAAATTATCATGTCATGTTAATTTGAAAACTTGTTCATTGTATATAAATTTTTTTTTTAATTTTCTTTTAATTTTAATTTTCTTGATCTATGGGACTCCGAGGTCTTGTGAGGTCTAAAATTGTCTGAAAGTATATTATCGTAAGACTATAATAATATTCTACTTACTGTACATTTATATTGATTAAAATAAATAAAATAAATCAGCTTCACGCTGTATCCCGAACACACAAGAGTAAGCAAAGGGAACCTAGTCTAAGGACTCACTTTCCACCGAATTTTGGGGGCATTGCGTGTTGAGTGGCCGAACTCAACACCGCGCTTTGCCTCGACACCAGAGCGATGAAATGGAAATATAAATTAAAATAAATATTTAATATCTTCGAGTGGGGATCGAACTCACAATAATTACATGTTAATTGATATTTATGTTAATTGATGATCAAAAAGTTATTGTATTCATAACAAGTAGCTAATTTCATAACTGATAATGTATTCATGAGGCCTGAGACAACCTTGTTCTAGCAATAACGTTCAGAATTTTATTATTTTTAGGGTTCCGTACATCAAACAAAAAAAAAGGAATCCATATACGCACTTGACTAATTTTTTAAGTAAGTCGCATTTATTAACAAATCTTTATTTAAAAAGACCCTAATTTAGACCAACGCGACTTAATAGCGCACGATTTTCGAAGAAATAAACTTAGAAAATATTTACACTAATGTACTTGTAACAACAAAATTATAACCACATTTATTTAACCCTGGCCCAAATAAGCAACACTGGTACTGTAAGCCAATTTTTGATATTACCTAGTAATTTTTACTTCTCTAAAAGAGCTGAACTTATTAGCTATTAGTAATTGATAATTTTATAGTTATTTGGTTTTGGGCGTACCTTTTAACGGCTTTATCCTCGTGGTCAGATAAGAACGACTAAGATTTGTTTATAAGTATAACATATGGCACATTCTATGTGCAGGGAGTAACTTATGCCGCTGGTACAGTGGGTCGTTTTTCGTTTTTATGTAAAAAACGATAAACGTTATAAAATGTATTTAGATCTAGTTGTTCCTGACATTAGCGCGCTCAATCAAACAAATTCTTTAGCTTTTAATAAGGAAGTATAATCTGATTCATCTCCACCAAGGGGACATTAGAAATTTAAGCGTACTGGGACGCAATTCCTAGCCGATTGAATGTACCTTGGTTATTTTCTTTTCGTCTTCACGCTGTATCCTACATGTAGCAGGGTAAGCAGAGGGAGCCTAGTGCTACACTCCGCTCTCCACCTTCCACCGTATTCTGGAAGCATTGCGTGATAAATGGCGAAACTCAACGCCGCGCTTTGCCTTGATACCAGAGCGAAGAAATGAAGATATTAAATATATATTTCATTTTCTAAAATGGAAATCGGACCCACAACCTATCGCACGCCTGTGCCGTAGCGTCACAACCCGCGTGAGACAGCGTATAACTCTATACTTGTTATTTACTTCTACAGTCTGGAAAAACAAAGAATGCCGTTAAATCAAATTCACATATAAAAATATGTTAATTGCTATTTTAGGTTCTCCATTTTATTAAGACCAAGAAGCTACTCAAAGAGAAATATATACTGTTTTTAGAATAGGATTTCATCAGACAATTTAACGTGGACCTTTAAATAGATGAATTCAATTGTCGTGAAAGCGTTTAGTTCTTGTTCAGTGTGCTACAATTGGCACTCACGTTCAAAGTCAAAGCTCACTAGCGAAGTCACTAGACTACAATTACCAATATTACACTTACAAGCTAAAAGAGAACGTTCTAGCTTTAATTAAGAAGTTAATTATGATTTTTTAGTAATTTTTGAGGCCAGTCGTGGCGCAGTGGCACGAGGTGTGACTGCAAAACCGACTGGTTGTGGGTTCGATCCCCACTCGAGGAGATGAAATATTTACTTAAATTTATATTTCCTTTTCTTCGCTCTGGTGTCGAGGTTAAGCGCGGCGTTGAGTTCTGCCACTCAACACGCAATGCCTCCAGAATTCGGCAGAAAGTAGGGAATGGAGTGTCTTAACACTAGGTTCCCTCTGCCTACTCTGCTGTGTGCGGGATACAGCGTGGAGCTGATTTTTTTTTAGCAATTCTTAGGACATTACATGGTGGATGGTGCAATGCAATTTACTTTATCCAAAACAACTCTACCCAATCTGAAGAATTAAATATAATTATTAAAAAAAAAAACATTCCTCCTAGCGGATATTGAATCCACAACCTTTGGTTACTGTCAGACACTTCTAAGCTGCGCCATGTGTCAGTAGAACCTTCATATAGGCAAATTTAGTTAGACATAATAAACTTGCATTTTTTTACATTAGGTCAATTTAAAATTATTTGTAAGTCATATTTATTACCTTATAGTATTAGGTTGATATATGAATAATGTATGTACCTATAACGTATACAATAAATACGCATGAAATGTGCTAAAATTTTATAGTCGATGGAAATCATAAATTGAAATCCTAAATAGGTTAAAATATTCTCTATATATTATAAATCCGAAAATGTGCTTTAATTTATTATGCAGCTTCTTACAACATTGTAATGATTCAAAAACTGGTATTTTTTTAGATTCACGCTGTATCCCGCACATAACAAGGTGGGCGTAGGTAAACATTATAGTAGGATAAACATTAAAACATGCAACCAATTTGTCGTTCTCCACTGTATAAAAACGTGTAGCTTTTAATTTAAAAAATTAAATCAGCTTCACGCTGTATCCCGCACACAGCAGGGTAGGCAGAGGGAACCTAGTGTTAAGACACTCCGTTCCCCACTTTCTGCCGAATTCTGGAGGCATTGCGTGTTGAGTGGCAGAACTCAACGCCGCGCTTAACCTCGACACCAGAGCGAAGAAATGGAAATATAAATTTAAGTAAATATTTCATCTCCTCGAGTGGGGATCGAACCCACAACCAGTCGGTTTTGCAGTCACACCTCGTGCCGCTGCGCCACGACTGGCCTCAGCTTTTAACTTCATTTAACATAATTAAATTTCATGTTAAATTAATTTTATAATTATTCAACTGTTAAACTGTATTTAGAACTAATCTGATAGTAATGAATTAAATATGTTAGCAGGTAAGATTAGTTAGATGAAATATTGTAAGTATTATACGTTTTGCTTACAATATGGCAAGAAACTCAACAGTTGCTCTTTTTAATATTCAGGTTACAATTTTATTGCTTAGCTATCCCTTAGAGAATCTCGAGCTTAGAGATTGTAAATTTGACTCACGGCCCTTTTTGAAGAAGAAATATAGAATTTATATCTGCGGTAGTGCCGCAGATATTAATTCTATACCACCAACCCACGGTAACATTCCATAAGACAGAATGCTATGAAAATAACTAAAATAAATTAGTCGAGCAGTACCGATGTCCATTATTTGTCTGCGACTCTTTGCACGAAGTTTGACGTTTTCGAGGAACCATAATCTATAAAAAAAAATATACAGAAAGGTTTACGTATCATACGATTTGTAGTGGGCCATAATGGCTGTAAGCACATTTTTGACGAATAAAATTCCAAGCTAAAGAACTAGTAAAGAATATATTTAAAAAATATTATCACACAAAAAATTTAAAGAATTAACCACAAAACTGTGCACTAGGAATATAAAAATATTGATCATTTAACGAGCAAAAATATTATATTATAAGTGAAATTTACCAAAAAATGTAAATTTTTACGCGAAGTATTTTTGTAACATACTTCTTTATTTGCATGATATTTTTCAAAAAATAGTAAAAAATAAATTAATAAAATTTCAAAAACAAATTAATAGCTCCATTTACAATTTAAATAAGCATCTAACATTTTCAACAAAACTAATATTAAAAGTTTTGCTCTTTGTAAATCAAGATTATATTCGATTCAGCTCTAATTGTAGGTAGCGTTTAAGTTTAAACACTTTTTATCGTATAAGCACTCTCTTCTAGTCTTGATAATAATGGCATTTCCAACAAGAAGTTGGTCTCAGAATAGTGACATCATGATAAGTTATCTCGTTGAAATCCTTTGCTACTAAAGAAATGTGTGTTGACATAAAAAGCAGTTTCACGTTTTTTCCTGTATAGTTAGTTGGATTAGTGGAAAAAATCTGGTGTCTAGACACTTCGCTCTCTATAATGCGTCCGAAATTGAAATATTATGAAATATTATATGGTGCCGAACTGTACGTTTTGTGTTACCAGGGATGGGAATAAAAAATATATTTAAATATAATAATTCGATTAGGAATCGAACCAACGTCCATCCCGCGATCGGTGGACTTAGAAATTATTCGACGTAGCAACGTCACAATGTTACATAAAATTATAAAATTATGTAGATAAATCAGTTTACCAGAAAAGTTCATTGACCATCTAATTTATTCAAATGTACTCTAAAAATAGGCATCTTCACCTTGACCAGGTCTTTTATACCAAAGGCATTAACCTAAACTATGAATAAATAATTGATATGCATCTTCAACAGCATAATGTATATTAGGATGGATGTGGCAAATAGTTTTATATATATTTTTATAAAAGTATGAAATCGCAACTATCGTAAACTAAAGAAGCACTGTTTTAGTTTTATAACATAAACTTAAACGTTTTACGTCATTGCGTTTTTTCACAATTACAACCAGCAAAGTGAGTAGGTGAACAGAGGCGAAGCCTCCTATTTACTTATAGCAAAAAATATTATTATTATTTAAACTTTCACTTCATATTCCATATTGCTGCTTTAATTATAATATGTTTACTTGTCATTTAAATTTTAATTGGCACTTTTCGTATATCATTTTATGTAACATAAATAAAACGATTCGAAATAAATTATACTTTATTAAAAAAATATTTCATTTTATATTTGAAAGTAGTGAAATATATGAGTAACTTGTTATGTTTTCCTTAATTTCCTTGTTTGAAGACAAGTCTTAACCCAAGCGAAGAGCAAACATCTAAGAGTTTCTTTTTATTAAAAAAAACATCACACAATTTTCACATAAATGTACGTGTTGTTAAATTATAAATTTAAACAATAATTTCTATAGTTCCAAAAATGAATTTCGATTCTGCGATAATATATGTTAAAAATGTTCACTTAACATATGTATGTTTGCCACATCCACGATTTCTCAATTCTATGTAACACAGATGTAACTTTTCTGAACGAAGATGATTTTAGCCTTGAACTCCCATTCTAATACATATATATATATATATATATATATATATATATATATATATATATATATATATAGTATACCGTTACTATCTGCGCCAGCGCATCTTTTAGTTTTGACCTAGTTCGTAATATTACGTCAATAAAGATTGATTCATCTTTACTCGTTCTTGTGAATGAAATCAGTCACGTTTCATGCTTTAAATTTATGCTGTTAAATGTTTATACTGTGTTACTCAGTTGTACTAATATTATTAACTAACAATTTATAAGATATATTCTCCAATATTTTTTAAAGTAAATTCTTTATGTAAGATCATTTTAACAATTTTTCAAATGGTTTTATTTATTTAAACATTGACATGGCTTACTTTTATAACTAAGCTATTTAAGAACTTATTATGCTTTGATTTAATTTTAATTTTTATCAATAATTCAGTTCTATTAATATAAATATAATAATTTCATATAAAGAAATTTGATAAATATAGTTTATTAAGTAGATAAGTCTTTGACAAAAAAGCTCTATAAATACAAAAAATATTTAAAATTCGTTACATAATCCGTTCGTCATATTAGCTTTAGAATGAAATATATTTGCTAACCATAATTATTTTGTTATCAAACCAAAAATATATGTAAAATTTCAATTCAATTCAATTTCAATTGAAACAATTTATTAATTAAGTAACTCGATTCGACCCACATATGAATAGATAGTAAATACCAAGGCAAACCAAATGAAAGCTTGTAAAATGTATGTAACTTACATCGATCTGGAGAAGGCTATAAGACTTAAAAAAATAAAGAAAAAATATATTTCTTTAATTCTTTGTAACTTAGTATATATCACTGTAATACATATATGTAAAATATATTTTTTGTCATACCATTTAGAAGATATTACACATTTTATATATATTAGTATAATATACTCACAATTTTATTCTGTTAATTAAGTATTGAGCTCTCCCAAATATTTTCCATATTGAAATAATAGGGAAAACAAAATTGCCAAAATATTTTTCCGTTTACGCTATTCTATGAAGCTTTTATAACAAATAAGTAATACACAACCGTTTATTAATACTAGTACTAGTTCTTATATTAATACTAGTATTTCGATCATGTTTCACCTGCTTAGATTTCATCAATACAATATGGATGTAGTGTATACACATAAATCTTCCTCTTAAACCACCCTGTTTATTAGTAAAAACCACATTAAAATTCGATGTGTATTTTTATATATACGTACATCGGTCGGAAAAAACGTTGTTGTATACTATGCGAGGATGTGTGTAAGTATGTATGTATGCATGTATTATACTATTTGTTGTCTTTTTGAATTATAAATATCAGTTATTATATTGTTGTTTTTATTAAATTGTTGTTTTTAGTGCAGTAAAGTATTATTATTAAAAAAAAATTAAATTAAACGCTTCACGCTGTATCCCGCACATAGCAGGGTAGGCAGAGGGAACCTAGTGTTAAGACACTCCGTTCCCCACTTTCTGCCGAATTCTGGAGGCATTGCGTGTTGAGTGGCAGAACTCAACGCCGCGCTTAACCTCGACACCAGAGCGAAGAAATGGAAATATAAATTTAAGTAAATATTTCATCTCTTCGAGTGGGGATCGAACCCACAACCAGTCGGTTTTGCAGTCACACCTCGTGCCGCTGCGCCACGACGGCCTCAAGTATTTAAGTATTATTATTATTATTATTAATAAATACAGAATAAAATTAAGCTCATAAAGTAGATTCTTTTCTCTTACTACATTTTAGAGGCTGGCCACTTTTGCAATATTTAAAGCTTTAACTACCGTTTTGTTCGCAACTTTCGATACTGTATCCCGATCAATTTCACAGTAATAGTTACGCAAAGGTTCACTGACCTTTCGCCACAAAAGTACGATCTAGATCCAGATAAACGCGTGTGTACGCACGACCATGCCCAGTTTGCGAAACTACTACTAGGACTCATGATGATAAATGGTAGTTGCGAAATTGTAGCTTTGTAACCCTTAAATTAAGTGGCCATTACTAGTGTAGTGGTCTAGATAAGGCTTGCATTACTAGGCGATGGTTGTGGGGCCAAATTCTGACGTGATCGTTTATGTGTATAATAAATTTAGTTGTTTCTTTTGGGATTTATTTTTTATTTTCGACATTATTGCCGATAAACTAATCAATAGTATTGGAGATGATGAACAAAATTATGAGCAAAAATTTTACAGAACAGCGTGAAGCTGATTTAAATATGATCAAATAATTTATATGAATAGAACGCAAATTTAAATATTCCAATAATATATTTTACGTAGGTTCGACTGTACTGTTTTGATACACTTTTCTAAATACGTTATTGTATTGTATAGGTTACCTGGATCACCATAACAACAAATATCTTATAATAATTTCTTATATTTTGTAACAGTATTTTTTATCATACAACCTCCTTCGTGTGTCCATATGAGATGTCGTGGAGTTATATGTCTTCGACTGGCACGTTCAAAACACCATCAGACCATCAAAGAAAATAATAAAACAGAAAAAATAAACTTTAACGGTATATTTTACATCTAAAATATTCGATTTTACGATAATAAAATGAATAATTAACTAATTAAAATGTTACTGTGTATTAATGATACAAGCAAAACATTTGCTTTTATGGTATATTTTCGAGCTATAATATAGATTTCATTGATTAGCAGTACAGTTGTATTCAACTGTAGCATGTGGTAATATTTAGTTTGTACTATTGTACAAACTAAATATATATACTATTGTATAATAACTAATTGATTCCAATTAATTGCTAATATATCCAAATAACGATTCCAAACAACATTTACACACAAATTGTAATTCACATTTTATTATTTAAACACTTTAAAGTATGATTGAAATTGCAGGAATGATATCGACAGTCTTTTTAGCTGCATTCTAACAAAAATAAACAGCAAAAAATATTGAAGCCAGTCGTGGAGCAGGGCACAAGTGTGTGACTTGAAACGCAACTGGTTATGGGTGAGATCTCCATACGAGAAATGGAATATCTATTTAAATTTATATTTTAATTTCTTGGCTCTGTTGCCAAGGCAAAGCGCGGCGTTGAGTTCCGCCACTCAACATGCAATGCCGCCAGAATTCAGCAGAAAGTGGGGAACGGAGTGTCTTAACACTAGGTTCCCTCTGCCTACACTGCTGTGTGCGGGATACAGCATGAAGCTGATTTAATTTTTGATTTTTTTTAGTATATAATGTATGGAGCTAAAGTTTCCCAAGGTATGCTCATATTCTTTACCAATATAAACGTCAGATTCACGATACACGGTATTATATTTCTTATTAACTCAATTGGAAAGCTTATAATCGCATCAGTAATGTGAATCATGGTCACTATAATGATGCAATTAGTTCATATGTTTCGATTAACTGCGATTTCTGCGTGAAAATTGTAAAATTTCGAAATAGCCCATAAATTAAAATAATAAGACACAGCTCAGTGTAATTAAAAATCGTAGCAAATTCCTGTTACAATTACAAATCAGATTTGAGTGAAATAGTAAAAATATTTTTTTTATCTTCTTCTATATATGTACAAAATTAATAATTTGTTATAGAATCAGAATTATTTCGTATTAATTGACGGAAAACGAATTAGTCCAGAGCGTCCATTAAGTATGGATCTGATCGATAACCACTCGATACAATACATCTTACGTAGTATATAAAATTTCAGAAGCAAGTCGTCGCAGGGGCACTACCGTGTGATTTTAAACCCAATTTTTTTTTTTTGTCAACTCAACTCAACACCAGAGTAAAGAAATGAAAATATAAATGTAAATAAATATTTAATTTCCTCGAGTGGGGATCGAACCCACAACCAGTCGATTTTACAGTCACACTTTGAGCCCCCGCGGCACGATTGGCTTCAATATTTATTTAAATTTATATTTTCATTTCTTCGCTCTAGTGTCGAGGAAAAGCGCGCCGTTGAGTTACGCCACTCAACAACCAGTGCCTGGAGGCATTTTTATAATATAAAATGCCTTCCGTTTCCTATTTTTCGCAAATTCTCCAGAATTGGGGAACGGAGTTCACCCTGCTACGTGCGGGTGCAGCGTGAAGCTGATTTATATTTAAGTTCAAAATGTTTAAAAATTTGTAAAATTACCTTAATTTATTCTTATAAATATTAAGAGCAGTGACTCATATTTTCGACACAATTGTGACCTAATATTGATAGATTGAAACCCTTTCGTCCTGCGGTCACTGACCCAAGACGTATATTGCGTCACACAGAACCGATCTCCTGATTTGTAACTCTTAATATTGTTCTAGATAACATTAAATGTGATACAATCTCGTTTGCACTTTAAGATTTTAAATCTAAGAAGTGCTTGAGTAATATCCATTACAGAAATATAGTTCGTAAAAAGAATTAAGCTCACGTGAATTAATTTTAAGTATAAAATTATATTTTATTTACACACTTCAAGAAGTCGTTATTAAATTTAGCATAGGTTAAAATATTTGATTCTTTAAATTTGTAGTTGAGGCTGTCGTGGCCCTGTGGCACAAGAGTGTGACTGAAACGCGACGGTTGTGGGTTCGATCCCCACTCGAGGAAATGAATTATTATTTCTTAACATTTTCATTTCTTCGCTCTGGCACCAAGGCAAAAGTCCGGCGTTAAGTTCCGCCACTTAACAAGCAATGCCTCGAAAAATTCAGCGGAAAGTGGAGGAATGGAATGTACTTATAACTATGTTCCCTCTGCCTACCCTGCTGTGTGCGGGATACAGCGTGAAGCAGATTTTTTTTTTTAATTTGTAATATTGATCAACTCTCGGTCTTATATTTGACTTACTTTTGAATTTTGATACTATAACTAAGTAATAAAATTAATATATTTACACTATATGTGGTTTGATACCACGTATCTAGAGGAGCACGTCAACTGATGTAACTGTGACGTTTATTAATAGAAATATATTAATACTTAAACTTTTCATAGTACAGTAAAATTCGGCATGTTAAAAGAACTTGAACTGGCATTTGATATGCCAGTTCTTAGTGTATAAATGAAAAGGTGATATGTATCATTACACATATTTAGATTATGCCAAAAAAATATGAGATAGAGAGATGTTATTAAGGGGCGAAACTCAACACCGTGTTTTATCCTAAACTAAAATTAAATTAATTAAATGAATTATTCCCAGGATCGAGCCTATAACAACCGCGATAACATCCAACGCCATCGGTAGCCACTGTGCCATCGGTAGCTTTTATCTTACTGTCTATTATAGAGAAACTACGTGATGAGCAGACTATTACATCATTCTAAAAGAAACAAACTGTAACATAAAATTCTCTCCTATACGACTCTACTCTCTACTCGACTTAAATCAAACCAAAAATCACAGCCAGCTCTTACACTTTTCTCAGCCACGCTAGGACGACATCAGTCAATTATAATAAATTCAAAGTATAAATTTTATTTCAAGTTGCTGAAAAGTTTGATTAAGTAATTTCTTCTGAATTTATGTTAATTATTCTTTTTTTATGTGAACTTTTTATGAGTTTGTTAAAGATCGTTGCGAATAATGAATCACTTTTATTAGATATTGTTAGTTTTTATAATATATATTTCTAAATTATTAACTTTGTTCACAATTGTGCAAAATTAGTATTCTGATCTAATTAGTTAACTTTAAAACAATGATGGAGGATGTATAACCTTGTTATTTTTTTAGTAATTTACTAATTCTACTTCCTACTATATCGTACTTTTTTAATGGCATAATAAATATCAAAGTTTGTGAAGATGGATGGATGCTTCTTTCACTTTTACGCAAAAACTACTTAACGGATTAAATGAATGTAATATAGCTTTTTCATCAGAATAACACATATACAATCATTTTTGTAAATATTTTAAATAATTTAGCTGTACTATAACAATAAGTTTTAGCTGGCAAAGTTGCCCATGGGTCGTTAGTAAGAACATAATATGATTCTTTAAACATAATAAGAAAACGATATTTTCTAATACAATATTAAAATATGTATTAATAAAAATATAATTTCAGTATATAAAAAATCGTTTATATAATCTCTTCACCTTGCCACCTTCAAATCTAGTACTAACAACACAAAAAAATGTACAACTTATTTTAACGAGCATAATTTGCTTAAAATAAAAATTTCTATTTTAAAATATCCACGACAAATGTCAAATGTTAGTGAATATGATTACAGCTTATGACGCAGTGTTTCAATTGACTTTTTAAATTGTTAAATATTATATATTTTTTAAAATTAATAACTACATACTACTTTCACTGTTCTTAAGAATTTTACAAATTTTTTTTTAGCGTTACGCTGTATTTCTCACACAACAGGATAGATAGAGGGAGCCTATTGCTAAGATACTCCGTTCTCTATTTTCCGTCAAATTCTGGAGGGATTGCGTGTTGAATGGTGGAATTCAACGCCGCGCTTTACCTCGATTCCAGAGCAAAAAAATGAAAATATGAATTTAAAAAAATATTTGATTTCCTCGAGTGGAAATCGAACGCACAACCCGTCGCGTGTGCAATCACACTTTGTGACCCTCGCCACGACTGGCCTCAATAAAATAATTACATACTGCATTCCGGAAAAAAAAAGAATTTTCAACTCATTTAAATAAATGCGGAGAAATACAAATTCTCTGCTAAGATTAGTACCATAAAGTGGACAGCGAATGGTCCTCTTTATAGCTAATTGACTGCAACTGCTGCCAACAAATGAAAACGCTCATTAACTTGGAGAAGATTACGAATTAATGACGAGGGAACTATTTTATACGGAAGACAGTACAAGGCAAGGACAAGAAGTCATTTCGAGATTTTCATTTGAATTTATATAAAGAATACAATCCTTTTTAAGTGGTAACTAAGAAAGGATATATATAATTTACGCCATTGTGGCACAGGCCGTAGTTAGTAAGAAGCTGATTAAATTATATTACTGGTCGGTTTCCAGGAGGTGCGGGTTCGAGTCCCGCTACGTTCCAATTTTTATAAGTATTTTTTTTCCTAAGTGTGGAATAACACTTTAAAAATGTTTAAAAATTATTAAATTATAATTTTGGGGTCTAATACAATTGAAATGTTTATAATTTTAAGATATAGATAACAGCAAATTAAATAGAAATGATGTGTATATTTTGTGAACTTTAGATAATATAAAAAAAAAACAATAAAAAATGGACAATGTTCAATATGTATAGAAATAATATTTTTTTATAAATGAAAGTAAGTTGTAAATAATGCAAGTAAAGCATTAACACAACGTGAAAGTTTTTTTTATTCTTTGAAAGAATATTTAATCATATCCAAAATTTATCAGTGTGAAGAAGACAAATTTTTGTATCGAATTCCGCCGTTTATCACATTGTTCGTCGTATCAGATATATAAACGATACTTCGTCTTTGTATAAAATAAAAATGATAAGTTATGACAAAACGATTTAAATACAAGATTAAGGACAGTCGTGGCGCAAGGCCAATGGGACAAGTGTGGCACTGCAAACGCAACTGATTGTAGGTTCGATCCCCTCTCGAGCAAATTTAATATTTATTAAAAATTATATATTCATTTGTTCGCTCTATTGCCGAGGTAAAACGTAGCGTTGAGTTCCTCTACTCTACTTACTACTACTACTTAAGACCTTCAGAATTCGACGGACTATGTGTAACGGATTTTCTAAACACTAGGTGCGGTGCCCTGTGTGGGATACAGCGTGAAGCTCTTTTTTATTTATTTAAATACAAAAAATATAATAATACTAAAGAATTTATTTGTATCTTTATAAAATTTTGAAAACATTAAAAAATATTACAAATTACATAACCCTTTTCCATAATCAATACTGTATTAGTAAATAAACATGTTCCATTTGGGGTCAACATTGTATTTCTTTTGAAAAATGTATAAAATATAAATAGGCCAATCTGGCGCAAGGGCACAAAGTATGACTGTAAGATCAACTGGTTGTGGGTTCGATACCCACTCGAGGAAATTAAATATTTATTTACATTTATATATGAAATTTCTTCGCTGCTGGTGTAGAGTTCCGCCACTCAACACACAATGCCTCCAGAACTCGAGCGAAAATGGGGAACGGAGTGTCTTAAGAGTCTTAACACTAGATTCCATCTACCCACCCCATCGTGTACGTGAAGCTGATTTAATTCAATTTTTAATTTAAAAATATATAATAATTCTTTTAAATTATATTTAACTTAATAATCAGCGAAACTCGCGCTGTCATGAACGATCGAGGTAACTTTGACTAGAGAATCAACTCTACCCGAAAATTAATTCAAGTATAAAATCTTCAATTTAGGCATTTTGCTTTGGCGAAGTTTTAACGAAGGGCCGAGTTTCGTCTTAGAGAAATTCTAGTTTACCTTTGGGTAAATTATTACTCTGAAATTGCTTCAATCGAAGTTTTCTTATGGAAGTATCCTTATACAGTATGTATAAATATTAATAATATTATAGGCCAGTCGTGGCACAAAGTGTGACTGTAAAACCGACTGGTTGTGGGTTCGATCCCCACACGAGGAGATGAAATATTTACTTAAATTTATATTTCCATTTTCTTCGCTCTGGTGTCGAGGACAAGCGCGGCATTGAGTTCTGACACTCAACACGCAATGCCTCCAGAATTCGACAGAAAGTGTGGAACAGAGTGTCTTAACACTAGGTTCCCTCAGCCTACCCTGCTGCCTGCGCAATGCAGCGTGAAACTGATAATATTGTACACTTAATATATTAATGTTTATAACTAGTCTAAGTCTGAGGCCAGTCGTGGCGCAGAGGCACAAAGTGTGACTGTAAACACGACTAGTTAAGGGTTCGATCCCCAGTTGAGGAAATTAAATATATATTTAAATTCATATTTCCATTTCTTCGCTCTGGTCTCGAGGCAAAGCGCGGCGTTGAACTCCGCCACTAAACACGTAACGCCCCCAGGATTCGGCAGGAAATGGGTAACGGAGTGTCTTAACACTAGGTTCCCTCAGCCTACCCTGTTGTGCAAGGGAAACAACGTGAAGCTGATAATATAACTAATCTACTCTCATCGGTTACGTATGAATAGAGAAGTATATCGATTGAGAAATTATTTTTATTTCTATAGATAATTAGGTCGTCATTAGATATTCGCAAGGGAAATTGCATAACTTGGACACAATTAGTGTCTCTACACACCAACGTGTATACCAATTATTCCAAATCAACTGTAATTACATACACATAAAAAGTGTGAGAAGATTTTTTTTTGCAGGAAATTCACCATAAAAATAATCATATAAATATTAATTAGTAATAATTAAATATTATATATATTATCAATTAAATTTTTAATTAAATATTATATATATTATCAATGAAATATTATATATAATATATAAATAAATCAAACAGAATTTCAACTATAGAAATAATAAAATTAGTTACTATTTAAATGTCTCCACAATTTGCTTAAATCTAATCATACACAAAGGAAATAATATAAATGGCTCGAAAGTAATCAATCGAAAATCTTCTTTAATATAATGGTTTTACTTCTTTTCACGCAAAACAGGATATGAAGAGAGAATTCAGTGTCAACACTTTCCGTTCTACGCTTTCTGCCCGAATTCAGAATATTGAGAGTTGAATGGTGGAAATCAACGTCGTCCTTACCATGGAAGAGAAAGGAAAGCATCTCCGGTGGGGATCGAACCCACAACCACCGCACTTACAGCTACACGCTTAAATAATTTTCCTATCTAATTACTAAAATCTATATATATAAAAGGACATGTACCTGACTGACTGAGGTAAGACGCAGGCTCAGCTATAACCGCTGATGGTAGAAACGTGAAATTTGGACAGATGTTTATTTNTTAAGAATTCACCCTCTAAGGGTTCAAATAAGGGGTTGAAAGTTTATATGGAAAAATCTTTAAATTGCCACTGATTTTTATAAAAAATTAAATTCAGATTGTAAAAAATATTTTATTGAACACGTTTTAGTGAACACGTTTCGTGGTTTTTTTAAAATTCACTCCTAATAAGCGGGCGAAGCCGCGCGCGCCCTCTAGTATAATATAATATTTGAACGAAGCTTATGATAGGACTATTAGCAAATGTAATTAATACGACAGTCTGTCACACCAGCATCGGTAGAAACATCAGAGGGTGCTATTAATCTAGTTGTCAAGATAACGTAGAAGTTGAAGGCCAAACATTATTGAAACCTGCTTTATATAATATAGATATAATAATGTTATTTTGAATACAATTCTTACTGTAAATATATTTTTTGTGTGTTTTATTATTTAACAATATTTTATATGTATTGTATGAGGCTAGTCGTGGCGCACACAAGCAGCGACTGTAAGCGCGACAGGTTATGGGTTCGATTCCCAATGGAAATGAATTATTTAATATTTTCATTTCCTTGCTCTGGTAGCGATGGAAATCTTGGTGTTAAGTTACTCTATTCAAAACGCAATGCCTCAAAAAAGTGGGGAACAGAAGTGTCTTAATGGGAGCGGAGTGTCTTAACACTAGGTTCCTAGGCTCTACTTCGCTATGTGCAGAATATAGAGTGAAGCTACAAAAATATTTTTGTCTTCGGCCATCTCAAACTTAAGACATATTCATAGAAACATTATGATACGCAATCAATTCACATTTCCAGACTATTTACTAGGTGACACTAATACTTACGTCTATCTATTTAGGGTATATTACCCTAAATAGATAGACGTAAGTATTAGTGTCTTTGTAATTGAAAAAAATTGTAATATAATTTTTACCGTATTTCAAAATATTTTCATAACCGTATGTAAAGCTTAATTAACATTTATCTGGTACAATAAGGTACAATAACTACCAACTGTACCACGTTGGAAATCTAAAAAAAATATACAATAAATAATAAACAAAAGCACTGTACTGCGTATCAAAAACTTTATATAAGAACATTAAAAATAATTAATTAAGATTAAATTAATTAAAAATATTGTTTGTAGGATGTTTTTTAGATGTTTACTTTTAACTTTAATTATACTTACTGCTTTTTTCAGGTGAAGTTCAAATACTTCATTAACTTAATTGCGATAGAAAATCCATCAAGGTGATCTAATTATGTTTTGGCCTGGACGTTTTCGTTCTACTTCAAATAAATTTATTTTGTTTCAAGTTAATTAAGAGGCCCGTCGCGTCGCTATGGCGCAGGGACACAGGCGTGCGACTGTACTTGGAGGAATGAAATATTTAATATTTTCTTTTCCTCGTACTGATAACGATATAAAGCATGTCTTTGAGTTCCGACACTTAACATGCAATGCCTCAAGAATTCGGTGGAAAACGAGAGAGAGAGAGAGGGAACGAAGTGTCATAATAGGAACCGAGGTCGCTATGTGCGTGATAAAGCGTGAAAAAAAAAGAAAAAAATAACTAATTTACATAAAAAAAGACTATTGTGCTCGGTGGGACCAGAATCTGACTCTAAACTCAATGGTTGTAGGCTTCAATTAATTTAATATTTTTATTTAACCGTTGTGATTAGACAAAAGGTAACATTCGACCCAATGCATCCCAAATTCTGGTAGTTAGAACGGAGTGTCATAACAATAGGTTTCATCTCTGAATCCTGCTATATCTACATATAGTAAAATCGTAAAGCCGAAACCAAAAAAAAAATAATTTAAAAATTATACGTCAAGTAAAAAACAATTTTAGCGAAAACAATCTAAAGACATCTCTCGAATACGTTTGTCCTTCCATTCTGTTAACTAATTTGCGCTCGTATAATTTAAAAAGCGTGTCACATTGACCCACATGTATGTAGTTTGAAGGCTGTTCAAATGTCAACAGGACCTTTGCGATGAGAATCGGAGCACCTGTGTTTTATACACACCGCCTCTACACTACGCGATATCGAAACATGTCCTCATTAGCATACCACCTATGCTTCTAATCATGTTCTATGGCTTGGAAATAATACAAGTAGTTCTATGTGGGAATCGAACTCACAACCTGTCGCGTTCACAGTTACACTTTGTGCCCCAGCGCCTCGATGGGCCTCAAGGATTTATCAAATTGAGACATAAAATTGAAAATTCACAATATGGCATACATATATTTATGACAGATTTATACTAACATAGTAAAAATTTTGGCTTATAAAACCCACAAAAAAAAACTTATTACCGAGTAATATTTATACGTTATTTCATTTTAAAGGGCGAGAACATAATATATAATAATTTAAAAATAAATAAATCAGCTTCACGCTGTATCCCGCACATAGCAGGGTAGGCTGAGAAAACCCAGTGTTAAGACACTCCGTTCCCCACTTTCCGCCAAATTCTGGAGGTATTGCGTACTGAGTGACGGAAGTCAACGGCACGCTTTACCTCAACACTATAATAAATATTACATTTACTCGAGTGGGGAGCGAACCCACAACCAGTCGCGTGTACAGTCACACTTTGTGCCTCTGCGCCACGACCGACCTCATATATAATAATTTCTGTGTCATATGATTAAAATATGTACTACTAATATTAAGAGTAGGTAATTTACTTTCAAGTTGGACAGTTTGACAGTCTATAACATAAATTAACAAACATGCTGGACCATATATGTTTTATTAGATACATACAAATGTTGATTGCACAAGATGGTTGTCATTTCAAATCCCTCTATGACGATTGATTTTTGTTTTCAGCTTCACGCTGTATCCCGCACACAGCAGGTTAGGCAGAGGGAACCTAATGATAAGACACTCCGTTCCCCACTATCCGCCGTGTTTTGGAGGCATTGCGTGTTGAGTGGCGGAACTCAACGCCGCACTTTGCCTCGACACCAGAGCGAAGAAATGAAAATATAAATGTAATTATTTTTTTAATTTCCTCGAGTGGGGATCGAACCCAAAACCAGTCGATTTTACAGTTACACTTTGTGCCTTTGCGCCACGACTGGCCTCTTATCTGACGATGACGATTGATTTTACCTAAATATATATTTTTTGGAAAATGATTTTCCAATGAAAATGTAGTTATCAAGTAGTATCTCTAAAGATTTGTAAGGAAAATTTGTTATACCGTAAAATATTCTATCTGTACAGCTTTATTTAAAATAATCTAATCTGTTATTTGATTTTATAAACATTTGTGAACTTTTATTACCCTTGAGGCCAGTTGTGGCGCAGGGGCACGTAGTGTGACTATGACACCGACTGGTTGTGGGTTCGATCCCCACTCGAGGAGATGAAATATTTACTTAAATTTATATTTCAAGGTTTTCGCTCTGGTGACAAGGCAAAGCACGGCGCTGAGTTCTGCCACTCAACACGCAATGCCTCCAGAATCCGGCAGAAAGTGGGGAACGGAGTGTCTTAACACTAGGTTCCATCTGCCTGCCAGCAGGGTGCTGTGTGAGGGATACAGCTGATAAACTCCAGGGTAAAACTGTAGACATGATCAATAATATATGGTTATAACTTATTAAAGAAGAAGATTAAATACATTAGGCTTATAAACAACTTACGGCCCTCCAAAAAATATATCAGTTATATGAAAAAGTATTTTCAATACATATGAAATGTCAAAACAATTTATATAGAAATGAAACTACAAAAAATAGCTATATAACTTTATAAAACAACTATTTATGGGCTTCACCTTTTTAAAACACAGAGAATAGACATATTTACGAATAATATAAATAAATTTTGTAAGCAGAAAAACATAGATTTGGCGGAAAGAGGGAAACTTAAGTGTACACTAGGTTCCCAGAGTCCCTCTGCTCACCCTGCTGTGCGCGGGATACAGCGTGAAGCTAAATAAATAAAAATGTAAGAAAAAGACAAACACATTTCTCACTTATTTCTTCGTCATTCTTCATCCACTTAGATATTTTTTCACAGAATTAAACACTGCATTTACTCCAAGTAAACTTATTTTTAACATTTTTAAAAGCTTACTCCACATTTAGGAAAGAAACATTTTCTAAATAAGTAAAACCTAGTTTCGTTCAGTGAGATAACAATTACTAACTACTATTTTACATACAACCAAAGGTTTATAATATAATCAATAGAATTTATTATAAATTGACAAATAATATTTATAAATCGATTTTACAAAAACAAAATGTCGTACGTACTTTCGTAATCCACTGTGCATTAAATTGTGTAACAATTGTTCCATTGTCTCGATGAAGTAATCTGACGTCACCGCGGACTAGCCTTAAAGCTCTTCCTTATTAAAATAAGGACAACTAATGCAATACTATTGTATAAGATCATAATTCTCACAAAAAATATATTAATCATGGCAATAAAGAAAATGAACAAAATTACTATAAAAATTATATTTAATTTTAACTTATTTCTTTTTATTTTTAAAGCTATTATTTTCTCGTATAATAATGTTAATACAATATTTAAAGTAATGTATTTGAGAAGGCCGTACAAGTATCGCTGTACAGTCTGCAAAATCATGTTAGTAAAAAACTTAATAAAAATTTAAAAATCAGCTTCACGCTGTATCCCGACACAGCAGGGTAGGCAGAGGGAACCTAGTGTTAAGACACTTCATAGCCCACTCCATCCGCCGAGTTCTGGAGCCATTCCGTGTTGAGTGGCGGAACTCAACGCCGCGCTTTGCCTCGACACCAGAGCGAAGAAATGAAAATATAAATGTAAATAAACATTTCATTTCCTCGAGTGGGGATTGAACCCACAACCAGTCGATTTTACAGTCACACTTTATGCCCCTGCGCCACGTCTCATAGTAAAAAAGTACAATAAATTAAACAATCCATAATACATAAATTTAACAATACTTTAAAAGATTTTATATTGTATGCTAGTCACTTTTAGTTTGAATATTTAAAATATTTTTTTAGCATAATATAAATACATTTTCACTTTTAAAACAAAAAAAAACTTAAAAACAAAAATAGACTTACTATTTGTTATAAATGTATATTTTAAAATTTATACCGAGTTGGACTTGAACTATAGAGGAAAATGAAATAATTTAAATTATTTTGCTAACTGTACTGATGCAATAAAAATAGATAACATTTTGCACTAACTCAAGGCTTGCTCTATGAAATATCGTATAATGAAGTACTAGATAGGTTATAACGTGAATTCTTTGTTTCTAAAGCATGCGATTCTCACAATGTTTACAAAGTTGTCGTTAATCTACAGACGGAAGTAAAAAGGTTAAGGTTAGCTTTGCTGTTAATTTTCTATGGTAGAGTTATGGTTTTCCGGTAAGAAAATTTAATTGCTATTGCAGATAGATTATTTTGAAATTATGAATTATGAATTTTTTAATGAACTAATAAGCGCGGCGTTAAGTTCCGCCACTCAAGTGACTCGAAAATTGGGCGAGAAGAGGGGAATCGAGTATCTCAATAGCGGAACTATAAAGTAAAATATGCATTTTACTTGATACTGAGATCCAAATAACTATAATAACTTAATCCAATCACTTAAAAAAAATAATGGAAATACATAATATTAATTTAATACTTAATTAACTTATGATTATTTATAATATATTTACACGATAAATCGTCACTACGCCTCTTACTGTAAACTTTACTGTTACACGAATAGACTCCTCTAGAGACTCTAGGCCTAGAGTATGAATACGTAAGCATCATAAGCATCAAATTCAAACACAATTTTTGCGGACGGTCGAAATAGTTGTGATTTAGAATCTAATTTACGCATTAAAAGCGCTCCATAGTTAGCGACAAATAAATATTAAGAAAAATAAGTTATTTTTTAAACATTTTTAAAGTGTTATTCCACACTTAGGAAAGAAAAATACTTATTTAGAAAACGTATAAAAATCTGAACGTAGCGGGACTCAAACCCGCGCCTCCTGGAAACCTGACCAGGCGCTCTGACCACTAAGCCATGCGTTCGCATTGCGAAATCCAGGAGGCGCGGGTTCGAGTCCCGCTGCGTTCAGATTTTTATACGTTTTCTAAATAAGTAAAAATAATTTAGTTGAGGCCGTAACACTTGTAAGAGTAAACTTTTATAGACGTTCTTATACCACCACATGAACTTAGCTCTCAATGTAAATATGTCTGTTCATAAGCATTCATAGACTTTTAATCAGTTTTAATAACACAAACCTAAGTATTCACTAAAATAATATGAACAAATAAAAATAAAAAAAAACACTATCAAACCGACGACGAGCGCCCGTTAAAGTACCTACAAATAAAATAGTTTAAACCCATCCATACCAAAAAATAATGGTTTTTTGACCAGAATTTACAGTTTTTGTATTGTCAAATTGATTTTCAGCTTCACGCTATACCCCGCACACAGCAGGGTAGGCAGAGGGAATCTAGTGTTAAGACACTCCGTTCCCCACTTTCTGCCGAATTCTGGAGGCATTGCGTGTTGAGTGGCAGAACTCAACGCCGCGCTTAGCCTCGACACCAGAGCGGAGAAATGGAATAAATTTAAGTAAATATTTCATCTCCTCGAGTGGGGATCGAACCCACAACCAGTCGGTTTTACAGTCACACTTTGTGCCGCTGCGCCACGACTGGCCTCAAATTGATCTTCGACTCACGAAAGTACAAAAAAGGTCTATTGCCACACAGAAGTAAAAATATTCAATGTTGACCGAGTGAGAATGTACCTATGTATGTAAATCAAGGCCACATTTCAAACAATGCCACATATGAGTCAAACAATCGCATATTCACATATACTATGTAGGTACGTATATGTATGTATTAAAGAGGTCGTTATCATTAATCACATATAATAGTTAATGATTCTACATATTAATTCTTATAATAGTAATGCTTTATCTCATATTTCGCCATAAAATGGGGTCCGATAGATATATAGACATTTATAGGCCCGTATTTATAAACCGATCTCAAGTGTGAGATTGATCTTGGGATCTCGTTTTTATTTATAAATTATAAATCTATGAATGAAAATGACATCTCAAAATCGACCTCAAACTTGAGACCGTTTTATAGATACGGGCCTTGGAGTGATATTTATTCTGTATTTATAGTCATTCTGTTATTGGTTTTTTTTCATGGAATCGCACGGTTCTAGTAGCCGTAAAAGTATACATTATAAAACCAGGCAAAGAAAACATAAAAATGTAGTAAAACTATAATCATTTTCATAGCAGGAGCGGCGTCTAATAAAATTTTAAAGAATAAAAGTGAGCCGCGGCGTCGAGGCACAATCTTGTGACTGTAAGTGTAAACACACCCATGTGGGATCGATTCCCATTCGAAGAAATGAAATACGTATTTAATATTTTCATTTCTGGTGTCTAGGCTAAGCGCAGATTTCGACGAAAATGGAAAACAAAAGTTTTTAATGGGAAAAGAGTATCGTACCATTAGGTTCCCGGGTTCTCTCTACCTGCAGAGTCTGCATAGCAGGGTCTATGTGCGGGATTCAGCGTGAAGCTAAAAACAAAGTTAATGAGCTATAAGTTTCGCACACATATACCATATTAAATTCGATCGATCATAAAAATTCATAACATATTTTTTATATATTTAAAAGTATGCTAAATATATATTTCATTGACTTTCTATTTTTATAATTAATTTTATCTGTTTAATCTATATCATTTCTTTACAAGCAAATACCTAAATATATATTTTTGTTCGCAATATAAGCATTAAGTTACATAAGCCTATAATTTGCGCGATATTAAAATGTAATTAGTATATATATTTTTTTTAAATGATTAATTACTTTTCTTATACATTATAATCTTTGAAAATTGATTTAAAATATTAAAGTCGATGTAACTAAAAATATTTTTTTTTTTTGTAAATGAAAAATTCTATAAAAGAGTCAATATCAATTTCATTCTAGAAAAAATTTACATATTATTATATGTTCTATGAATGTACGATAACAATTTATACATTTTAAATTTATTTATACAAAGTTGGTGATTCTATCAACATTTTTTTTGACAAAAGGACAAATAGCTGTTTTCTACTGACAAATGAACAACAAATAGAATAATAATCTAAGACGCATAGGATTACTTTCTATTATCAATCTTTTTCAAAGGTATATACTGAAATGTATACATTATATAATACATTAGATAACATAATTAAATTATTATCTGATAGCTCTATCTAAAATGCAGCATTGAGCTCCTCCACTTGGATTTGGGCGAAAAGAAGAACGGAGTGTATTAACATTAAGTTGTCCTCTATCTTCCATACTACAAAAGGAAAAATCTTGGAAGTGATTGAAGCTGAAAGCTTTCTAACATAGTACATACTAAAAACTACATTGCAGGTATATACGTATATTATAAAGGTAAAAAAAATATAAACATTTTTATTTAGCTTCACGTACGCAGCAGTAGTAGTAACTTAGTGTTAAAACACGTCGTTCCCCATTTTCTGCCGAATTTTTCGAGACATTGCTTATTGAGCAATGGAACTCAACGCCGGGCCTTTACTTCGGTGCCAGAGAGAAGAAATGAAAATAGTAATAAATAATAATTGTTTCTCTCCCGAATCTCACCCCCTGGGGACTGAACCCGCCACCGTCGCGTTACAGTCACACCCTTGTGCACCTGCGCTACAACGGGCTCAATCGTTCTATATATAAATCTGTTAGTAAATTATGTATAACTTATTTAAATTGCCAAAAAAATACAATTACTTCATCTTACCCAAGATTCAATGAAAAAAACCTCGTTGTGATTCAACATGAGCGGGCACTTACCCACTCCATGTTTTATTAATGCGTTGAAGAACTTAGCCGCATTACACTTTCATTGGTTTATCAGATATACATAAACACTATATATATATATCACTTTCGTCTTAAAATATAATTAACGGAAATATTCTTACAATAAATTCTAAAGGCTCAATTTAGTTACTTTTTATGTTATAATTGATATATATTTACATAAAATTTCTATATTTACATTAATTTGCATTTTAAATTAATTTTTCATTTAAGTATATGGCTATAAATTTATTTTGATTATGTCACGTACTGCTAATACTATTACTAATGTCATCAGATATTACAGATTCGTATTTGCAAAGCAGTGGGTTGATATGAAAGCTATAAGTATACAATTAGCTTCACGCAGACCTTTGAACGTCCCTTCCACACTTTCCGTTGAATTCAGGATTTGTTTGCGTATTCCATAGCGAGGAAATAAAAATTAAAGTATAATATTAATAACATTTAATATATTTTATTGAAACAAGAATTCCAGATAATGCACTAGCAACATTCTACAATATGGTCTTTTGAAATTGGAGGTGCCATGCTATAGGTACAATTCCACGTCTGTTCTTGAAAATAGCTGTGCTTTGCTCTACTGGGATCGGTCTACTATTACTGACAGGTATATTATTGCTAATAGACCTGATACAGTATTAGCAGACGGAAGAGAATAGAGAAAGAGAAAATCTAAGCCCATGAGATTGCCGCCATGTGGGGTGTCAATACGCCGATATCATTGTGCCGATAGTGGTTTCAGTTAAAGGTTTAATAGCGAAAAGCCTCGACCAACACCTTAAAAGGTTGGATGTTGGATCAAGAACCGAATGTAGAAGGCAGTTTTACTTGAGACGGCGCATATTGTTAAGAGGTTCCTCTCTCTGGAGCCCTAGCCACCGATGGTTTGAACCTTTGTCCCACCGTCGGAAGAGTGTGTTTTTTTATTTTATATATTTTTTTTTATAAAAATACATATACATATATTTTAAAATAATAACAATAAAGTAATGAAAATAAAATAAAGATATGATATGTGTGTGTCAATATAACAATAATATAGTTCTAAGGCCAATAAATAAACAAATTCAATAGAAATCAATTGACATAAAGCTCTACAACATATCGACAGCGATATAAATCATACATAACGATAGAGTGATATGTAACTTGTTTACATACAATTCATTATTTGGGTCACTCCCACACTTCTAATATGCAAACGGATGCTAATATTNTGTCAATATAACAATAATATAGTTCTAAGGCCAATAAATAAACAAATTCAATAGAAATCAATTGACATAAAGCTCTACAACATATCGACAGCGATATAAATCATACATAACGATAGAGGGATATGTAACTTGTTTACATACAATTCATTATTTGGGTCACTCCCACACTTCTAATATGCTAACGGATGCTAATATTATATACACTATATATACATATTACATATATATTATATTATATGGTAAGTGCGAAACGTTCGGAGTAATTTTTAAATTGTATTGCATAAGAACAAGTATCTTTTTATCTTGACTATCGCCAATCGTCTTAAATTGGTCGGTCGGTTTAATGAAATACTCAAGGGTACAATATTGGTAATCTACGAATTTGTTTTTAGTTCATACTCTTTCCGAAAACAAGGTAGGTTCAGAAAATCTTCTGTATATCAGTGTAGGAAGAGAGCCTAGAGTCAATATTCTCCATCCTCCGCTTTCCGCACTAATTCGTGATATAATTTGAAGAGTGGTCAAACTTAACGCCGAGTTTTGTATTGTTAAAGCAGGGAAATAATAATAACTTTTTTCCAAGAGTGAGAATCGAACCGACGGCCGCTTTTATAGTTAACTCCTACTCCGCTTCACCATAAAGGCGACAATACTAAATAAATAACTGATATATTTTAGACTAAGCCAACCGAAATGTAAGGTTTATATATGAAAATAGATGAAAATAAAAATAAAAAACAAAAAAATAAAAATAATAAAGACTAACTGAAAAAAAGTTTTTTTTTGTTCTCCTTTTATTCGACTCGAGGCTTATCAATATAAACCAAATTCATTTAAATTTTACTCTATTAATTTATAAACCCAATAAATTTAAATTGCGGACAAAGTTCAAAAGCTACCTTCAGGGTTAAAGCAGGCGATAATGCTTAAAAGTACCAAGTACCAAAAACATGGTTAAACTACTTTTCGTTTTGGAGGGCCTGCTGAATGCAGTTGTCCATACAAAAGTTTAAGGTCAGAACAAGTTTTGTTTTAAAAATATAGTAAAAAACATATGAATAATGGAAACAAGATAAATTCCATACGTTTCCAGTATATAAAAGCTTAAAATTTACAACATACTGTCACTTAATAAGTAGTGGTCGTATTGATTACAAAAATGATTGATAAGGTATTTAGAAATTCAATAGAAAATGGATTATTTATTTTTATTACATTCGATTAGCCATAATTGATTATGAAATATTTTTTTTCCAGATATCTGTAATAGTAGCGTGCTTGGCTATTTGTAAAGCGGGAGTTGACGCCGAGGGAGTTTACTTATCTCCTGTCAGAATCAGTCAATCACAAATTAACAGAATTCAAGTTTCTAAGGAACCTGCACCTATATACGAACCAGACATGGAAAAGAAGTCTCAAGCTGATGTAATTCAACAGTCTATATATCTCAAGAACAATTACAATAATGCCATATTGTCCGCTGATCCCAAAATTTCACCACAAAATGCCCAATCACCCATCTACAATACTTTATACTCTGTGGCACAGCCCAGTATAAATAGTTATCCTAATACTTTAGCATTGTTAAATTCGTATTCACATAAAAATGCTGTATTGCAGCCCTACGCAGGTATACTTGCCACTAAGGAGGTTGGGGTTCCTTTAGTACAAAATGTTAAAACAAGGATAATCCCTTACTCTGACGCTCCTGTTGTTTCTCACACTACATTTACCGGCCTCGGTACAAGTTACACTTGGTAAATATTTGAGATTTCAACTTAGTTTTAAGATTTCATGGTATGCGCGACTGACGGTATAATTAAGCTTAATTTATTGCACTACTTTAAGAGTTTAATTGGATTATTAAGTTATTAATTATTTTAACATTATGATTAAGAAATGTCGTGCATTTTTATTTAAACCTAATGCGTTATTATGTTTACCTAATGTTTTACAAATATATAAATTAATAAAAAAATATTTACCAACTACAAAAAAAATAAAATATAAACTAAAAAACTTATTCGAAAATTATATCGACGGCCTTCCACGCCGTTGTCATGTACAGATAAAAAATTATATTGCAAAATAACTTTTTAAGATTAAAAATATAACATATTGGCAAAATAAACAGTGCTCCAGATTATACGACTACAATTCATCGTTGCATAAACTTATTTCATCATGGAGAGACAGCCTTTGAAAAAAAATTTTACTCACGTTCGTCTTCACGTATTGTGCTGTTGACACGTGCTTAATTATAAATCAAGCCGTTATCTCCCTTATTGGGTGGTATTAAAGCTTAAAATACGAACTAAAACAATTTTAGTTGCCGAATTGATGTATTATTAACTTGGCTGTTTATGTCACACAAAGAATTGGCAATGTTATGGTAGTGCAAGGGTTTTAATGTAGCCTGTCATCTAGTTTCGTTGTGCTGGTCGAGGCACGATTGACCTGCCCATGTAAATTGCAAAATGCAAACATATGAATAAGGTGTGGCACACATTTTATCATTTTTTTTTTAGTTTCACATATAGCAGACCCCTGCATATAGCAGGGTATGCAGATGGCATAGTGTTAAGACATTCCGTTCCTGACTTCCCACTGATTTTCTTGGGTTTTGCGTGTAGCAGCGGAACTCAACGCCGCGCTTTGCCGTGTTACCGGAGCAAAAAATAAAAATATTAAATCAATCATAATTCATTCCTTAGAGTGGAAATCAAACTTACAACTGTTGCGCTTACGCTTTTGCCACTGCCCTACGACGGCCTCAAATATATTATATCATTTTAACAGCAAAATAACGTTACGATTAACATTATTCGTACCACTATAGATTTTCAGTTAAATAACAATACACATAACTCCAGTCAGTTTTAGTCGAATAAACAATAAAACAATAAATTTATTAATGAAAACAAAGAAAAAAACCGACTGCGGAACCACGCATGTCTGCACATAACACTACTACACGGTCTTAAGTGATGCATTACGATATTATAACATAGTTCGCAGTATATTGACTAAGGCCCGTATTTATAAACCACTCTCAAGTCTGAGATCGATCTTGAGATGCCGTTTTCGTTCATAAATTGCATATCTATGCGAATGAAAAAGGGCATCTCAAGATTGATCTCAGACTTCAAAGCGGTTTATATACAGGCCTAAATAATTTAACGTCAGCCCCTAAGCTGCACATTCGGGTATATTTATACACCACAAATGAGCTTTATCTATATACAGCATGCGACTTTATTAAAATTTAATTTGACAAAATGACTCTTGTCCATATAACTTTAAGAGTTATTATTTTAGTTGCTGTTTGTATCAAATTAAGTATTCCATCGTACGTTCCTACCGTAAATTTAATCCAAAATTCGTGATCCATGATCAGTTTACAGTTAGTTGGACAAACATACATATGTATGAATATTGCAGAATAATAAATAATATTAAATAAATCAAAATCAGCTTCACGCTGTATCCCGCACACAGCAGGGTAGGCAGAGGAAACCTAGTGTTAAGACACTCCGTTCCCCACTTTCTGCCGAATTCTGAAGGCATTGCGTGTTGAGTGGTAGAACTCAACGCCGCGCTTAACCTCGACACCAGAGCGAAGAAATGGAACTATAAATTTAAGTAAATATTTCATCTCCTCGAGTGGGAATCGAACCCACAACCAGTTGATTTTACAGTCACACTTCGTACCGCTGCGCCACGACTGGCCTAAATAATATTAGAAGCCTTATAATACCAAAAACTAGATATTAGTTAAATTTATTAGTGCTACCGAAATTCTCTAGCGAAGTTAGTGCGCGTTAGTTTTTATTCCCTCGTTTTAGTATAAAGCGCGGTTGAGTTTCGCAATTCAACATGCCGTGTATCAAATTCGAGTGGAAAGCGAGAAACAGAGTGTCTTAACTCAAAGGTTCTATTTGTTCTTTCTTTCTGGTAGGTATGTGGGGAAATACTATATCTACAATAATAGGAAATAAAAACATTTCTCCAGTCCAGTGAAACGCCTTTGAATTTCAGTGTNGTATCCCGCACACAGCAGGGTAGGCAGAGGAAACCTAGTGTTAAGACACTCCGTTCCCCACTTTCTGCCGAATTCTGAAGGCATTGCGTGTTGAGTGGTAGAACTCAACGCCGCGCTTAACCTCGACACCAGAGCGAAGAAATGAAACTATAAATTTAAGTAAATATTTCATCTCCTCGAGTGGGAATCGAATCCACAACCAGTTGGTTTTATAGTCACACTTCGTGCCGCTGCGCCACTACTGGCCTAAATAATATTAGAAGCCTTATAATACCAAAAACTAGGTATTAGTTAAATTTATTAGTGCTACCGAAATTCTGTAGCGAAGTTAGTGCGCGTTAATTTTTATTCCCTCGTTTTAGTATAAAACGCGGTTAAGTTTCGCAATTCAACATGCCGTGTATCAAATTCGAGCGGAAAGCGAGAAACAGAGTGTCTTAACTCAAAGGTTCTATTTCTCCTTTCTTTCTGGTAGGTATGTGGGGAAATACTATATCTACAATAATAGGAAATAAAAACATTTCTCCAGTCCAGTAAAACGCCTTTGAATTTCAGTGTTTTGGAATATTTTTTTAAATAAGGAAGGTAGAGTTCAATGCCAGCCTCTGTCTATTCTACGTTCTACAGGGTGGAAGAGGCAGCGCTCCATTTACGGAAACAGCATATAGGGTAAAATATTTCAAACCTATACCAAAAGAAATTAATCAAGATGCCTCAACAGTTTGGACGTAGGATTTTTTTTTCATTTCATGATTTTTATCCATACCTGTATTTCGTGTGACGCGTTTACGTATAGATCCCAATAACATAAACACTTACTACTACAAAAATACTACTAAAGGTTAAACAACTTTGAACTTTATCACCAATACATACGACTCGATTTCAAAATGAGGCGTGTGCGGCGGTGTTCCTTTGATAGGTTTATGTGTGCGTGCGTCATCCTTACAAATGGCGTTTTGTTTTAAAATGACAATTTTATTATTTATTTTGTTTGAAAAAAAAACTTTTTCATTTTTGGGAATTTATTTTTTTCTGAATTATATTAGGCTTTTATAGAGTAGTTAAAACTGTGGTTTCATTTAATGTGGTGCTGACACTTCCACCCTGTATATGAAATTTAAAAAATGTATTTTTTTTAAATGGTATTGCCAAATCCAAAAGGGAGAGGTAATAAAGATAATAAAAAAATAAATAGTTACTTTACTACAATAAAGAAATAATTACTGCAGTTTTACTGTGACACTTTTACGAGCCACAATGGTTCGTCCATGTCCTTCAGTCGATCAATAATTTTCTTACCAGACATCAAACTTTTTATAAGCTTTCAATAAGAAAACGGTTCAAACTTCACCTTATAATAATACATATTATTAATGATAGAAAAATCATTAAAATATGTATTACAATCACATAATATATATGATTGAAGTTCCCTGAAATGCAAAAATAAAAGAGAATATGTATGGTTTTTCCAAATGTTATGATTAAAATAAAATATTCATGTCTTATCAATTCCATGACGTTATCTTTTCCAGATCAAAGAACAGTCAAAAATCCAATTACCGTAACCACTGAATCTGAAAATTAGTCCAAGATTTCTGATGCTAGTTATTATATACGTTAAGAATACGGTATAATAATATACTTTATTACGTATGTGTCATATTGAATTTATTAAGTTTTAGAGTGACGTACCTCAAAAGGAAAAAACGGAATCCTTATAGGATCACTTTGTTGTACGTCTGTCTGTCAAGACTCTTTTTCTCAGGAACGCGTGGAGGTATCGAGCTAAAATTTATATTAAATACTCAAATCTAGTGTCTCTTGGAGCTGTGATCAAATCATCCTCTAAGCCAACGCAATCAAAAGTTAACGAATAAAAAATTGTGAAAAGTGATAATTAATAGATATTTCATAGAAAAGAAACACTATTAACTTATATTTGTAGTTCATTTCGTAAAAAATGCGTGCATATGCCCACAAACTTAAGTTTGGGTTTAGGTTTAAGATCTACAGTGTGTACTTCCTATTGATCTACCATCCTGAAACTGGAACGGAAGCGTCGGCGGGAGAGTCGGACTCGCACTTAACCGGTTTTTTAATGCTATTATTACAATATTTTATAAAATTTTGATAAATTAAAATACATAGTTCATTAACTTGTACAAAAATGTTATAAAATATTTTGTTTATTTTGTACTTACATTTCAATGACTAATATAATGATTGCATCCGTAATAGTCTAATGTAAGGCCTAGAACGAGAGGCAAGCTGCGCCGGCGCACGGGGATATCTAACAAGAACGGTATAAAACTAGGCGCCTACACACTGTCCGTATCACTTGACCGTGTGAATTTAATATAATAAAATGGCAGCTAAGGTAAAAAATGTGCTTTGAAATATTATTTTCAAAATAGCGATAGCGATAATTTTCTTGCGATATATAAAATATTTTTAAAATACTTTTCTAAATTTGAAAATATTTATACTTTTTTAAAATTTTAACTTTTTACTTTTTTCTAATAATTTCAAAAGAAAATTGTTATAACTATATACAAAAATGTAAAAAAAATATAACATTGTTATAAATTCAATTATATTTTCCAGTTTGTAGTATTCCTGTGCGCGGTAGCGACCGCCCGCGCCGGAGGTCTATACGGGGCGTCGTACGCACCCGTTTCCTCCTACGCTGCAGCACCCATAGCTTCATACGCCGCTCCCGTTGCATCGTACGCTTCGTACGCCGCTCCAGTTGCGTCATACGCTTCATACGCTCCCGTTGTAAAGAGCTACGCTGCACCCGCCATCTCATCCTACGCTGCCCCTGCTGTGGCATACTCTGCGCCTATCGTAAAAGCCGTGGCACCAGCTGTGTCATCAGTCTCCTCTTACTCTACCCACACATCCCACGGCGCCCCATTGGTGGCTAAAGCCATCGCCCCCGTCGCATACGCCTCGGCACCCGTAATCAAGAGTTATGCCCCTGCCATCTCGGCGTACGCTGCTGCCCCAGTCATCAAGAGTTATGCCCCAGCCCTTTCTTACGCAGCCCCAGCTATCTCATCCTACGCGGCTGCCCCAGTCCTGAAGAGTTACGCTGCCCCCTTGGCCTACTCCGCACCCGTTAGCTACGCGTCACCTGCTGTAGTCAAGTCCATCTCTTACTCTGCCGCACCCGCCCTTGCCTATGGCGGTCTTGCCGGTCACGGCTGGTGATCACTTTACCTTTACGTACAAAATCTAGTTAATATATAATAATGTCTATATTTATTTTTATACAACGCGAATAAAAATATAAGAAATTCTGAATTTTGTTTTTCATTTCATTTGATATTGTTTCTACAAAGCTTTCGACAAAAGGAAAATAATAAGCAATTATTACTGCTCCAAATATATCAAAGCATTTTAAAAATATCTTTACTTTGTGAATATTACGAAATAATTGTTCTAATGTATCAACGTGTGAATGTTCATAACCTTTTGCAAATTTACGTTTCTATATACATTAAATTTATATTTACTTTATTATATTTTTTTTATATTATCTTTATTCAAATTTATAGCAACGTTTTAATATCAATTGTTTACATAATATTTTACAAATTTTAAGTAATAATCTATTTCAAAAACTAAAACAGTTTTTATAATATGATTGTAATTCCGTGTTATTCCATATTTGGGTAAGAAAATTACTTTTTTAGAAAACATAATAAAAAGTAGATGTAAAATGTAATGTATGCATAAAAATATAATAAAACGTAGATGTAAAATGTCTTAAAAATTATTCAAACGCACGATTTTAATTTATGAAAAAGTTGATGACATTTTGACTGCAATTTCATAATAAAAAAAAAACGATAAGAATTTTACAAAAATACTTTTAAGATCTATACTTATTATTGACCTACATAGTTTATGTACGTACAAACATCCTTGACTCTCTCTCTCTCTTGATCTATGTGTTTACGTATACTTTCTAATAGGAAGAAATAAAAAAAAAGTTTTAAGAATTTTTTAAAATTTTTAAAGTATTAATCCACACTTAGGAAAGAAACCCTTATAGGAGTTTTTATACGTTTTCTAANACAAAAAAACTTTTAAGATCTATACTTATTATTGACCTACATAGTTTATGTACGTACAAACATCCTTGACGTATGTATGTGTTTACGTATACTTTCTAATAGGAAGAAATAAAAAAAAAGTTTTAAGAATTTTTTAAAATTTTTAAAGTATTAATCCACACTTAGGAAAGAAACCCTTATAGGAGTTTTTATACGTTTTCTAAATAAGTAAGCTTTAAGATAATTCAAGAAGAATAATACTATATTAGAGGTATTACAATATATATCTTTGCTTATCTCCTGCTTATTTCCTTCATTTTTGTATGATCGGCCAAGGAAATATTGTAATAAACCTTCATATTCTTTTCATTTTGTAGAAGCAGAAATGGTAATACGATAATTTTCTCTAGTAATCAAACTCACTAGTCGAGTAGTATATAAAATTGGAAACTAAAGATTTGGTCAATTCAATATAACAGTTGTATAAAATAAGTCTTGTCATAAGGCAATTTTGTCGAATTACCTTAAGTTGATATAACTTTTTTAGTGTATCAAAATAGCCTTTATGTTGCTCCAGTTGTCCCTGATGCCCCTTTATCTTTCAGTGTTAGTCCCATAATAATTAGTTCAGCTGGTGTATATATTTAATTTTATTTTATTTATATGTACAGATGTTTGTTGGTAAACAGTAATTAAAGATTTTTTTTAGCTTTACTAAATATCCCACATATAGCAAAAGATGCAGAATGCCACACAATATTCGAGGCATTGCGTATTGAGCGGTGGAACACAACGCCGCGCTTTGGCTTGTCACCGGAGCGAAGAAAATGGAAATATAAATTTAAATTAATACTTCATTTCCTCGTGTGAGTATCGAATTCACAACCTATCGTTTACTAACACACTTTGTGCCTCTGCGCCATGACTGGCCTCAAAATATTAATAAATTATAATTTATTACCATATAGCATTCAATTAATATAACTACCTTAAGATATACATGAAAATAATATATACCTAATCTAACCACTTACATCATTGCGTAAATAATTTTTTGATTAATTTTAGAATATATAAGCTGTTTTATATTTTTTCTGGAACACAAAATCTTTTTTCATAGTTTCAAACTATATTTAGGTAGGCAGAGAAAACCTAATGTCTAAACACTCGTTCTTCACTTTTTGTCAGAATTCGAGGAAATAACAATAAAACTTTTACTCAAGTGGCAAACACATTCATGACCTTCGCGTTTATGGTCAGACCCAAGTCAGACTCACTGCGCTACGAGGGCCTGAAGGAAAAGCAGTGTATAAAGAAAAAATCAAATAAGGCGACTCCTTTCTTCGCTCTCTTCTATATAGGTACATACGTGTTGAGTGGCAAAATTTCAAAACACGATTTTTAACATAAGAATATACTTTGAAAGCTATAACTTATCTATATGTCTAAGTACCGTAACTTTGACACTGTAAACCAATATTACACGTACCCATGTACTTATATTTGTTCATTTATTTTTTGCTTCACACGGGGTTCCCTATATTTATTAATGTATAGCATATCAAGAATACAACATAAGGTCTCGGCTGTCGACAACTTGTTTAAAAGTAAATAAGATAGTGTCTGTTATTCTTCGCAAGATCTCATTTTAGTGCAGTCGTAAAAGATCGAAAGAACACCATAAAGTGGATGAAATTGTTCTTATACGGGTATTGAATCTCCTTGACGTACACTTATTTAAGCTACTTGATGTGTTTGGGCAGTACGGAGGAGTGCCTCCATCTGCTGTTACTTTCTACGATATTACAGTCTGCTAATAGGTTTTGGCTTTATTAGCAATGTAATAGGAACAAAATCGTATAGACATTTCTTTGAAATATTCCTTGTTTAGCCGCAGATATTTTACTGTTTGGATTAATAAATTTTGTTATATTATTTATTTAGATATTTTCACATCTATGAAGTATACTTAATTTTTTGGGAATTGAACTAATATTTTGATAGATTTATTATTTTCTCTTAAGCAAAATGTTTCTTCAAGCTTAAAGAAAATCTTTAATTTAATAAAATGTAATGAAAAATTAAAAAGAAGCTATAGAAGAACACCTCATAAATATGCAATTACCTACGTATATGCTAGTTATATCATTTACCTGTTTAAAGGAAGTAAATTGACATTTTAAGCGGAAACACATGATATCATACATTGAGTATAAATTACCATACTCACAGAACAGCTTACTTTGCCTTATGTAAACCATTACTGTATAAAAAAACGTTTGCTTTATTTCAATTAATTTATTAAGCTCTTCGTAATCTTTTGTTTAATTTAAAGTTTCTATTCTCACGCTTATGAAATTAAAAATATAGAGATCGGCGTATCTAGAGACATTTTTTGGACTTTAGATTTTAATTGATAGATATATTTATGTAAACATTGCTTTTTTTATTTTTCGGAGCAAAAAAACCATGGTATTCTTTCTGGAGTGGGCACGGACCGCCTAACCCCCCAAAGTCCAACGGCCATGATAGTACCTACTACTCCTTAGTAAAATTAATTAACGCTTCGTAATAAGCTTTCTATAGAAGGCTTATAATGTACAATTTAAATAGACTTTTTAATTTATTCGTGTGCCCAATTTCTAAATAAAATTTATTCGAACTCCATACATAATAATTACATAAATGACAAAATTTGCAGAGGCAGTTTTGGGCCTTGACACTGAAACACCAAGTGGCTGCAGCAAACAGCCGCCACGAATAATAAATGTCATTATACAGGTTCTTTCACGCTGTATAAAAGCATCTGCAATCGACCCAAAATTCATTCCGAATTGAACATCTGAATAAGCAAACATGTACTCAAAGGTACGGTGCGAATAAACGTATTGTTTACGAGGCTGCCATCAATATTTACTTGCCACTCCGTCCCAATATATTAAATTAAAAATATTTACATTGAATATAGTATTGAATTGAAGTAGTATTTTGTGTTATATTTATATTTATTTATATTTACATTTAATTTTTTTTCAATTGTAATTTATATATTTTATTTTCAGGTTGTAATATTCCTGTGCGCCGCCGGCATCGCTTCTGCCGGCAACCTCCTACACGCCGCACCCGTGGCGTACAGCGCGCCGATCTCCGCCGTGTCCTACTCATCTCACGCAGCTCCTATCGCCTCATACGCCGCGCCAGTGGTCGCCAAGAGTCTATCTCCAGTGGTCTCTTATCAATCAGTCTCTCACGCCGCCCCGGCCATCGCATACTCTTCTCCTTTAGTAGCTAAGAGCTATGCCCCGGCCTTGTCTTACTCATCCGTTGCTCATGCCCCAGCTTACGTTGCTGGCCCAGCTGTATCTTACTCCGCGCCTGTTGTAGCTAAGAGCATATCCCCCGTACTATCTTATTCGTCTCCTGTATCCTATGCTGCTGGTCCAGTAGTTGCCAAAACTATATCTCCCGTAGGTGCCCCAGTACTTAAGTCGGCTATCGCCTATTCTGCTGCCCCAGCGGTTTCCCACGTTGCTTACTCTGGCTTAGGAGTCAGCTACGGATGGTAATCAATGAAATCTAGTCAATTAAATAACTGTATTATTGTAATTTATAATATTTTTTTACGAAATAAAAAATTATAATCTAACATTATTTTTATTACATTTAGCTATTCTAAATTTCTTTTGGATAATATTATTATATTATTTGATAAAGTAAGAATATAAAAATATATATTCGAAATTATAATTTATAACATTCTACTTTATTTCTTCCTATACTTATCTCAAAGTGATTGAAGTTATTATAATTCTATGCACATATCATTAAATATCATTGCAGCTTTAACTCTATTGAAAAAGTATTAGAAAAATATTCATATATTAGAAAACAGATTTTACTTTTCGATTATTTTTCACTTAGCTACTAAAAAATATACCTAATACATTTAATACCTTCATACATATTAAATACATTTTGAATATACATATTACGTACATTATTTAGTCTAGTAAAGTCTCGGTTTGTTTTATGCCAGCGACTCGCTGCTTCGAGCGTTTGAACTACGCGATTATTTATTTAATACACTGAATTGCGTTCGTGTTCTAATATTTAATACCCAGGAATTACATTATGGTAATTTTCATAACGATTTTTAATATTTTTTGAAAAAGAAGTATGTATATACCTATATTCATATAAATAATAGCTTTACTATATAAAATCGTTTCAGCAGTGTTTGTACTTTGTATAGAATTATTAGATATTAGAGGCATTTCATGTTTAGTGGCGGAACTCAACGCCTTAAGCGTATAAATGAAAATATTAATAAATAAAAATTAATCGACTCGAGTGGGGATCGAACCCACAACCGTCGCGTTACAGTCACACCCTTGTGTGACTGCGCCACAACGGCGCCTTATATTATATTTTTAACATATTAATACGTTTTATAGTTTCCTTAAGCGGTTTGCAATACGGCAAAAAAAAAACATTTTCTTATTTACATTTAACACAACCTGCCTGAAAATGAATTTAATGATAAGAACTATTAAAGTAATTTTCAGTTTGTTGGTCCGTCCTCTCATGCTAAAAATAATTTGGACAGAAGTACACTACATTTGGAAAGAAAGAGAAAGATGTAATTCTTCATCTAGTTTTTACCTTCTTTAATAAACGATACAACATCCAGAAGATGCTTTTCCCCAATGTAGCATAGTAAGTAAGCCTATTCTTAAATAACTTTAACAATTAATGATGACAAATTGAGAATATTAGAGTATTATAATTGAGAGTATTTTACACTAAATACAATAGATTAGTTAATATTTAGCCACAGTCAAAAACTTATATGAACTTTAGTAAGAAATCTCATAAAATTTATTATAAAAATGTTTTTCGCCCTATAATTATAAAATCTACTTATATCTATTAATAGCAAATTATAGTTAATTTATTGAGCAGTCTCTTAACGGAAGGGTCAAGTTTCCACCGTACATTATACAGGCGCGTATCAAGTCGCTTAGGCACATTAGGTGGTTTGCGGTGTAAGGGGACACTGTCAAAATGTTTAGAAACAGGTATGTTAACCCCACAAAGATAGTTAATGTAACATAATATGTACATTAAAGATATCGTTAGGTTGAAAGACTGACACATAAAGGATCTAACTGAATAAGCATGTGAAAGCTGCACTTGTTTCTAATGAATTGTTTTTAGTGTTTTATTAGTATTGATTGTATTGTGTTTAACCGAAATAGCTATAGGATATGTTTTTTCGCACCTTTACGTAGAACAAGTTGTTACCACGATGGTCGTTACCACGATGGACGATAATAATGAGGTTTTTTTTTCAGTTTCACTCTTAACTCCGTATATAGCAGGGTAGGTGAAGGGAACCAAGTGTGAAGACACTCCGTAATTTTAGAGGCATTACGTGTCGAGTGCCGGGGAAGTCAACGCCGCGCTTTACCTTGTCACCAGAGGAAAGAAATGAAAATATTAATTAATAATAATTCATTCTCCCGAGTGGAAATCGAACCCACAACCGTCACATTTACAGTCAGACGTTTGTGCCAGTGCGCCACGACGGCCTCCATTATCTATTATAATTAGTTAACATTTCTAATTAAAAAATATAAATAACATATGAAATATGTGATTTAAAATTATAGAGGCTGTTTTTGAATGCCGTTTCAACATGCCGGTAATTGTAGCGGAAGACCAAAAGTCGTGGACATCCTTGGGGAGGCCAGCAATAGGCGTGGTACAGCTGAAACGAACGAACGAATGAAGCTATCTGAAGACGTAATCGTTAAGTTTTAGTTTTAAAATTACATGTACAATTACATTATTCCTTTATAAGCTTCCTATCGATGAATAATATTCAAGTGATTATTATATTTGAATGTATATATAATATGAAAAATAAATACGTATATATACTTATTTAGAAAACGTATAAAAATTTTGAACGTAGCGGGACTCGAAACCGACCTGGTCGGTTTCCAAGAGGCGCGGGTTCGAGTCCCGCTACGTTAAAATTTTTATACGTTTTCTAAATAAGTATTTTTCTCTCCTAAGTGTGGAATAACACTTTAAAAAAAATTTTTGAAAATACGCTATAAAGGAATCGACCTACTTTACACCACCCTTAATGTTTTGATAAGGATAAAGATAATAAACTATTCACAATATATTAAATTATATAAGTGTATATGCAATTCGAACAACATTATACCTAATAGCTGAAGTATAAACATTAACAAGCAATATATAAATAAGTAAAATAAGAAAAAATAAATAATTACTAATTTCTTTAATTTTATTTACTTAAATTTATATTTCCATTTCTTCGCTCTGGTGTCGAGGTTAAGCGCGGCGTTGAGTTCTGCTACTCTACACGCAATGCCTCCAGAATTCGGTAGAAAATGGGGAAAGGAGTGTCTTAACACTAGGTTCCCTCTGCCTGCACCCTGCTGTGTGCAGGATACAGAGTGAAGCTGATTTTTTTTTTACTAATTTCTTATACAATTCATATACATATTTTGTTACGACACACAGTTGATCAAATAGTTAATTTCTATATGTTATCTCTATACGAAACAACTAATATAAGTGTATAAAATAAAATAATAAATTTATATATTATAATATAAACACATTTCACTGTAAATCAACTTTTTGAAATAATATTAAAATTTGTGCATAAAATTATGAGTACCCCAAAATATGAATTCGATAAATATATTTTGGATAAAGACCGGCCTTGACATTGTAACAATACGCCTGCGGCTACAGGCGACGTATTGAGTACATCGCAAATGTCAATACAAGCTCGTAGCAGCCATATAAAAGCATCTGTCTCTGAAGTGAAATTCATTCCAACCACAACAACGGAACAAACAAACATGTACTCCAAGGTACGATTAATTTAAATTATATGACAATTTATTATAATTTATAAAACAAATTTATTAAACATTTAATTATTGGAATATTAATAAATATTTTTTTTTATTTTTTAAGGTCGTAATCTTCATGTGCGTCGCTGGCATCGCCTCAGCCGGCAATCTTCTCCAAGCCGCGCCTGTTGCGTCCGTGGCGTATAGCTCTCCCGTTTCCTCCGTGTCATACTCTTCCCAGACAACAGCTCATGGCTCGCCAATCTCCTACGCAAGCCCCGTTGTAGCCAAGACGGTTGCCTATTCTGCAGGACCAGTTATTGCAAAGAGCGTTTCCCCTGCTCTATCTTACCAGACCATCTCTCATGCTCCAGCTATCGCAAGTTACGCAGCGGGACCAGTAATCGCTAAAGCCATCGCGCCCGCAGTATCATACTCATCAGTATCCCGGTCTTCTCCCATAACGTATGCTGCCAGCCCTGCAGTGAGCTATGGAGCTCCTATCGTAGCAAAATCTATATCACCTGCTGTATCCTACTCTTCTGTAGCTCATCCTGCATCATTAATACATGCTGCGCCAGTAGCATATGCCTCTGGTCCGGTCGTTGCCAAAAGCTTAGCTGGCCCAGCAGTGTCATACTCATCTCTAGCCTCTCCTTCATTATCTTATGCTGCGGCTCCTTCTTACTCCTATGCTGCGGCTCCTTCTTACTCCTATGCTGCGGCTCCAGTCCTCAAGTCGGCTGTAGCTTACTCCGCCGCACCAGCAGTCTCCCATGTTAGCTACTCTGGTTTGGGAATCAACTACGGATGGTGATTAACCAAAGATTTAAATATAATTAGGATATGTGCGTATAATTAATGATTATTGAAATGTATATTAAAAACAGTCAATAAAAATTTTAAAAATTATATTTCTTATTTTATTTTTTAAGCAAGACAGTAGCAGTTAATTTCAAAAATCGGTTAAGTGCGAGTCAAACTCACCCACCGAAGCCTCCATATCACTTTCAGTATTGTAGGTCAACGGGAAGTACACGGGAAGTACAGCTTATAAAACTTGACAAAGTTAATTATATACAATAATTTTGTATGAAATTAACTGTAAATACAAGTTTGTAATAAAAAAATTTTCTATAAAATTTCACTTTTCGGATTTCTTATTTTATTGTAAGTGAGAACTTTAAATTCTTGGTGCTAAATTTTACATCTGTAAGTCCATGGGCAGCACCCTATTTTTGGTTTTGATTACACAGCAAATTTCATACAAAGTGCAGGAAAATCGATGCATAAATGTTTCGTATCTTTTTATTGCGTTGACTTAGAAGCTAGATCTTTTCTGTTTTAAAGGACCATAGACCTAATATATGATTAAGATATATGGTCTTGAAAGACGAATAGATGGGTAATAAAATGATCCTATAAGGGTTCCGTTTTTACCTTTTCAGTTACGGAACCCCACAAAAAGGTAAAAACTAGAATGTAAAGTAAACATAAGTACACTTCAGCAAAAAAATGAAATTATAAAAAAATATAAAAATATTATACAACTTCAATATTAATAGGCGAAGGAAGTAATTTAGAGAAATAAAAAAAAATAACTCTTTAATTTATTTATTTATTGTTTAAATTAAATAATTCAAGTAGAGTATTCAAAATACTCTTTATTGAATTAGGCCATTACAAACACTTTTGAATCTTCAAGTTATACGGAAATATTAGTAGTGTCAATCCTACAGGAAGCTACCACCTATATAGCTGATAAGAAACTAGGCAGTTGCTGTTTTCAAGCTTCCCGAGTAAACATTAAGTCTTGGATTAATACTTTGCTTAATAATAATATTTTTTGCTCCTTTAAACTTTAAATTGTTATAGTGGTAAGTCTAAAATGACTCTTGGAATTTTATTAAATAAACGTGTACCATGTCTCATAAATGATTCAGTAACTTTTTGAAGACGAAAACTAGGAGTGATTGGCAGAAATAAAAACATTCTTGTATTAATTTCATATTTATTTCCAGTCGTGGCGCAACGGCACAAAGTGTGACTGTAAAACCGACTGGTTGTGAGTTTGATCCCCACTCGAGGAGATGAAATATTATATTTCCATTTCTTCGCTCTGGTGTCGAGGCAAAGCGCTGCATTGAGTTCTGCCATTCATCACGCAATGCCTCCAGAATTCGGCAGAAAGTAGGGAACGGAGTGTCTTAACACTAGGTTCACTCTGCCTACCCTGCTGTGTGCATACAGCGTGAAGCTGAATAAATCATTTCATATCTCTTATTATCCTCTCATTAAAATTCCAAATCTAAGGTTAGTCCCAAAAATACCGCGGTATTAGTAAAATTGAAGATGTGATTATCGAAATTTATGTTAAGCTTCCGTCTTTTGACGTTGGATATTGCAAGCTCCATACTTTTATATTCATCGCGTTTAACATGATTTTTTTAACAGTAAACCAGTGGAGTATTTTCGATGGTACACTATTTAATTCTCTATTTAACTCTCTCTATCTTAAGTGCCGCTCTTTTCCAGTTTTTGAAAGATCTTGGTGACTCCATCAAGCCATCTAAGCTTAGGTCTTCCTATATTCCGTTTACCATCTTCTTTCTCTTTATTGTCCACATGATGAACGTGACCAAGCTAAGATAGTCTATTTATTTTGATGACTTGCATGCCAGGTATTACAGGTTATAAAGGTGATTGTTACACCGAATCCGCCATGCACCGTCTTCACAGATGGGGCCAAAGATTTTCCTTAATATATTGCACTCGAAGATCAGTAAGCCATCCTCGTCCTTCTTACTAAGAACCGACGTCTCGGAGTTGGTGAGGATTAGGGGTATCAAAACTTTGTAAATTGTGAGATTTGTGCTCTTGCTCAGTGCTCACACCCTTCAAATTCTGAGTCTTCAATGACTATTCTAGGCGTTGAACAATTATCACCATCTATGATGATGCGCACTTTAATGCCACGAAAGAGGAACATAGCTGTGCCCTGAACCGTGATAGTAAGTACAAATCATTGGCGTATGCTGGTGAGATTTATAAAATATTGTCTCAGTTGTCTCCAGTTTTGCGTCCCAGACACACTTTTCGAGGACAATGTTAAACAGTACACAGGTCAGTGCGTCACGTTGCCTCCGACCACGTGTTGTTGTGAAGGGTGGTGACGTTTCTTTCTGTACTTTTACGCAGTTCTGTGTCCTCCTCATGCTCATTTTCATAAGCCTAAACAGCTTGCTGGGTATCTCTGATGCAGTCATAGCGGAAAGATAGTGAAAGCTGATTTGGTATTGACCAAGACTGTTTTCTACAAATTACTGCAATTGGCGAAAGATAATGTTCACCAATACCTTGTACGCGGTGTTAAGTAGGGTAATACGATATAGTTGTTGTAGAGAGTCGAGAATATCACCTTTTTTTTAGCAAATGACATATTACTCCTAGATCCCAGTCCGTAGAAATATCCTCTGTTTCCCAGATCCAAGTCATTAGATAATTTGAAGCCGATGCCGAAGTAAGACTCGAGCCGCCATACTTGATCAGTTCTGCCGGTATACCATCATATCGGGGTGATTTGTTGTTTTTAGTGTTTTGATGGCGATCTCTGTTTCCTTGATAGTAATAGGCACTATAGAGGTGTTCTCATCCATGTAATCTGATACTTTCAGCTCCGAAGTGTTCAGACCACCTAAGTAAGATATCATTCATTATTTCACTTTCTTTATTTCGGCAGGCACTAATTCTAGGTTTAAATTACTTACGACTTGATTTCATTAATTTGTAAAATTTGAATAAGTATTAGCTTTTTCTATATTTAAGTGTTTATAATTTTTTATGTTGTTTCTTTCTTTTATGTGTTCTCTTTTTTTCTTGCTGCTTTGATGCTTCTTTATTTTGACTAGTGACTACTTGAAGAAGTCTTTTATGAACGATGTTTTTCTCATCTGTGACTTTCTTTGCAATAGCCGTCAAACTGCTGACTTAATCGAATTGCTACATTTCATCCAAGTTTCTGTGGGAGAAGTTCTTATTAAGTTTAGTCCACTCATCAAGTCGCTCATCCAACTTTTTTTATGTATGACCTTCTTACGATCACTGATGCACTATTTACTTCGTCATAATTATTCTTATTACCATCTAATCAAAAAATTAAAGGAATATCATCGGCAAACAGTACCATGACGCATATTTTTTTACATCAAATAAGAGAGGCCCGAGCGATCCTTGTGGTACACCCGTCCGTAAAAAATAGCCGGACGACTTTCTTTAATTTACAGTAGAATGATTACAGTAGAATGATTATTCCTTTTAAAGTACGGTACGGTACGAAGCAATAAGACCATGAGCACTGTCTTTGGAGCTCCTGTCGTAGCAAAAGCTATATCACCTGCTATATCCTACTCTTCTATAAAGGTAAAGCTTAAGCAATAACATATCTTGGTCTACACAGTCAAAAGAATACATACAGTCAAATAAGCTGATATTTGTTGAAAAGTAATTTTCGCAAAAATTTTACTCGGTGATGGCAATTTAGATACAGATCTATAGTTGCTAGGATCACTCTCTCCACTCTTAAACAATGATATACTTTACTGTTTTCAAAGTCGGGAAAATGTTTTATTATAATATTATAAATTGGCCGACACCTTCTTAACTTCAATATAGATAGACGAACTGAAAACATAATTATATATTTATCTCTAAAATGATAGTGCTATTAGAACGGTGGTCAAAAAAAATCTTGTCAAGCAAAGTTCGACGTCCAGCCAAAACGCATTAATTCTGTAAAGCGTAAAACCAATTTCTTTTCTTATTGTAGAAAGAATATATCTTTGTAAAATGTGGTTTTAAAATAAATGTTTTATAAAAAGTAATATATCGAGCATTTTAACCTTTAAGTTTATAAGGATAAAAAAAATAAGCAGTATTAATGAAAATTATTTTATTTACTCTACATTTATGAGTTCGCCTATTTATTTAATATGATTATTCAACATAATTATAAACATATAACAATGACTTTGATGTTATAACAACAATAATGACTTTGATATAACATAATATATTTACAAATGCTTTTCTCATTTATCAACCTACCATCCATGTCCTCCTAATCCATAGGAAACAGCACGTAATCCATAAGATCCGTGTCCACCCAACCCATAAGAGACAGCGGGCGCGGCATATGATACAGCAGGGGCCGCAGCATAACTAGAGATCACTGGAGCAGCGTATGAGAGAGCTGGAGCTGCAGCAGCGTATGAGACAACTGGGGCTGCAGCAGCGTATGAGACAGCTGGAGCCGCAGCATAAGACGCGATAGATGGCGCAGCAATGGTTACTGGTGCACTATGCGAGGCGACTGACGCGTATGAGCGCAACGGGCGCAGCGTAGCTGGAAATCGCAGGAACAGAGTAAGATCTAGCTATGACAGGGGCCGCGGCCGCATATGTCCGAGTAATCAAAGGTGCCGCTGCATAAGATTTAATTACTGGTGCAGCATACGCCCTTGCGATAACAGGAGCTGCATATGATTTGGCAATGACGGGGGCAGCAGCTGCGTAAGCTACTGGACTAGAACGCGTAGACACTGATGATTGATATGAAACAGCTGAAGAAGGTGCAGCGTAAGAGGCGATGGGAGCTACTGCTTTAGCAAGTAAAGGTGCAGCATATGATGCAACAGGGGCTGCATATGAGGCTACAGGTCCAGCGTAGGTTGCAACGGGAGCGGCATACGAGGCTACTGGTGCGGCAATCGCTACTGGAGCGGAGTGAGACGTGGTGGTAGTGGAGTACGACACTGAAGCGGCCGGTGCGCCGTAAGCCACGGGGGCCGCATGCAATAAGTTACCAGCGGAAGCAATGCCCGCGGCACAAAGGAAGATAACCACCTGAAAATAATGTTGAATACATTTAGATTTATGTTTGATTAAACTAATAAATCATTTACTTTTAGGTTATTTAATAGGGATCAATATTTTTGTGGAGAATTTTAGAAATTTTATTCATTAATATGTAACTACTATTATAGCACTAATTAATAAAAATAAATAAATCAGCTTCACGCTGTATCCAGCACACAGCGGGTTAGGCAGAGGGGACCTAATGTTGAGGGGAGCTTTCTGCCGAATTCTGAAGGCATTGCGTGTTGTGTGGTAGAACTCAACGCCGCGCTTTGCCTCGACACCAGAGCGAAGAAATGGAAATATAAATTTAAATATATACTTATTAATGCATAGCTTAAATACTAATATATAACTACTTAAAGTTATCTAAAACAACTTCCAATGGTCGGATGTAAAAAGTTAGTTATTAACATTTATTATAAAAAAAAATGTATTATAATTATAAAAATTATCAATATTTCTACCTTAGAATACATGTTAGGAGATTGAGCTCTATTTACTAAGTAACTTCAAAAACTCATGCATTCACTTTTATACTACACTGAACAAACTGGTAATCAATTCTTGCTGAAATTAAATGCAATACGAAGCTTAATTCTCTGATAGAGTAAATTATATTTTCTAGTATTGCAACAAGGATTATTTTGAGCGGTTGCAAGAAGCAATTATAAAGCTAAACCCTTGTTGATCTCAGTTTAACAATGTCAGGGTGAAACAAGAAGAAACAAGAGTCCGCGTATAAATGTGTGCACTAGATATTTACTGGTGTAAGTCGTTTGATTTCTCAATGTAGATTTGTTTTAATGTTGGCTCAATATTTTTAAATACGCTTTTGGTATATTGAATTGATAACAAATACACATAAAAGGTTCTTATTATACATTATCGAATCGCTTGCACTACATAAATATTTACTTATAAATTTTAAATACTTTGGTGTTCTTATAATATTATCATATATAGAATATCTATACATTAAAAAAATAAAATGTCAGCCTATTTAATACAGCAATTTAGTCGAATAAAGTACCTCATATTGGTATAGCTTTTTTTATTTGTGATCGACAATCGATTCATCTCAATTTGATTGTATGTATAGATTTTTATAACCGAAAACTTTTAGCTTTACACATATTTTTTCAGTAAAAAGTCCGAATATTATGATTATATTATTTACCTAACCAATACACAGTATAGAATTTAAACCTAAATTCGTTAAGGATGACAGCCATCCTGTTCATTTTATTCTCATTAGAACCAACGCACCAACTGTGCTTCTTTAAAGCTCAAGTCTTTGGAGAAAAGTTATAAGATTTGTTCAAGTCATCTAAACGTCGTTACTGCGTAATTCCATATCAAGAATCGTTTAATATTAAAAATCTAATGTCAGCTTGACTTTCTATAATGAAAAAATCTTTAAACTTACAGGCCGTTATTCTTTTTGTTACCTTTACCTAAAATACCTTATTTAATTTGACTTATTCTTTTTAAATCGATTAAATTTAAATTAAGCGCTATTTCTGTATTTCTGATCAAAAAGTTTTTTTCATTAGATATTCATAACTGAATACTTGTCTCTATCGTTATGAATAAAAAAATAAACAAACTTAATGTAATATTGAAGACATATAATTATTAAAATAATTTAAACGAAACTATTTAATCGCGTTGATTCAGTACTAAGCAATTTCAGAAAACAATAATAACTATTGAGGCCAGTCGTGGCGCAGCGGCACGAGGTGTGACTGTAAAACCGACTGGTTGTGGGTTCGATCCCCACTCGGAGAGATGAAATATTTACTTAAATTCATATTTCCATTTCTTCGCTCTGGTGTCGAAGTTAAGCGCGGCGTTGAGTTCTGCCACTCAACACACAATGCCTCCAGAATTCGGCATAAAGTGGGGAACGGAGTGTCTTAACATCAGGTCCCCTCTGCCTACCCTGCTGTGTGCGGGATACAGCGTGAAACTGAAAAAAAAAACTATTTGTTCAGTATTATTTACATTATCATGTTATCATTGAGACTGGTCGTGGCGCAGGGGTAGCAATATGAGAACTGCGACAGGACAGGCTGACGGTTCGATTCCCACTCGAGGGAATAAAAAATATTTGGTATTTTCATTACTTCGCTCTGGTATCGCATACAGAGGCAAGCTGTTTTTTATGTTATTATTAATATATATTTTCTATAAAACAAATTAATACCCACTCAAAAAAAGTTTATTACCAAAAATAAATAAATGTTTAATCCAAAGTGTCTGTTAATACTTTGGCTTTTATAAGAGCACCAAAATACTTTTTCGTTGCGACCCAGTTGCTATGAAACTTTAAATCGAAATTGCGTCATTTCAATAGCAATTACATGAAATGATACATAATGTATAATATATACTTGGCTCAGTTCACATGCTCATATAAAATTGGAACAAACATCTATATATTGCAGAGCTTCTGGCTTAATATTTTTTGCAAAATTCATAGTCGGAGGCCTGTCGTACCGCAGGGGCACAAGCGTGCGACTATATAAGCGCGACAGGGAGTGAGTTCGATTCCGATTCATGGAAATTAATTAATTCATATTATAATTACCTCGCTCTGGTAACGAGGCAAAGCGAGGCATTGAGTTCCGCCACTCAACACACAATGCCTCCAAAATTCGGCGAATAGTAGGGAAAGGAAATTTCTTGAAGGAAACGAAGATCTTAACACTAGGTTCCCGCTGTCTACACTGGTATGAGTGGAATACAGCGTGACGCTAAAAAAATAATAGGGAACCATTCTCCATTTTCCGTCGAATTCTGGAGGTATTGCGTGGTGAGTGGCGGGTGAACGAAGAAAATGGAAATATTAAATATTTCGTCTCCTCTAGTAGGAATGGCCTCGTTTGCCTTGTCCTTTTCCATAAAAAAAACCATTTTCATCAAATACGTCAACTATTGGAACCGTAAAGTTGCTAAACATATATATATATATATATATATATATATATATATATATATATATATATATATATATATATATATATATATATATATATATATATATATATATATATATATATAAAGGTATTAACGGTCGAGCTCGCTATTTTAAAATACGTACTCTACGTAGTAAATGATATTCCAAAGAGCCCTTATTATTATTATTATTATTATTATTAGCATAATAATATATTGTTCTCCACGCTTGAATTTTCATTGAAACCATATTGACTTAATTTTGTGAAAAAATATATGAAATAAGAAATATCATTAAAAATTTTATTGTTTTTATTTCTGTATACCGCTGTAATTATTTATTACATAAACTAGAATACAAAGGGGTTTTCGAAATGAGTATCTAGTTGTAAAGCTCATTAAAGTCAGTGTTTCAGCTCTTTAGATCTATTATTCTGTTCTATCTACCATACAAGAGCCACCTACATTATTTATTACATTAAAAATGAACATATAATTCACAAGACGTGGGGCACAAGGGTGTGACTGTAATGCGACGGTTGTGAGTTCGATTCCCACCAGAGGAAATGAATTATTATTTATTAATATTTTAAAAAAAATGCACCAAGACAAAAGCCCGGCGTTGAGTTCCGCCACTCAACACGTAATGCCTCAAAAAAAATAGCGGAAAGTACAGAACGGAGTGTCTTAATACTAGGTTCCCTCTGCCTACGTGCTATGGGGGATACAACTCATTTATATTTATGTCGTAGGTCAAGTTTCTTTATAAAATAATATATATATGTATATGGATAATTCACACGTTTCTGATTCTTTACCTAATGTGTTATGGTGGGGGCTATAACGTGGGCTTCAATATAAAAGTCTATATATATTTAACTTTTTATTATTTACATATTATATTATTATATTCTCTTAATTGTTCAACATAACAATTTATAGTTTGTTTACCAAGCGTAGTTAGCACCGTGAGCGCTGTAAGAGATGTGGGAGACAGCAGGTGCCGCCGAATAGGATACGGATTTAAGGACGGGGGCGGTTGCGGCGTAGGTAGAGTAGGCGGGGGCGGCGTAAGAGGCAATTGCAGGGGCGGAGTACAGTTTAGAGTATGAGGAGACGACGGGGGCAGAGTAGACCTTAGAGTAAGAGGCGACAGCAGGAGCGGCGTAAGAGGATACAGCCGGAACGGCGTATGATCTGTAAGAGGCGATCGCTGGGGTAGCGTATGACGCAATAGCTGGGGCAGCAGAGTAGGTTGCTACAGGAGCAGCAATAGCTCTAACACCGTGGGAAGTTTGTGAAGAATAGGAAGAGTAAGATGAGACTGCAGGAGCAATGGTTTTAGAAACAGCAAGGGCGGGGGCGGCGACAGCAACAGCGGGGACGATGCTACGAGATACTGCTAGAGCGGGGGCAGCAACAGCACGGGCCGCGTAAGTTACTGGGGCACCATGAGATGTTCTGCTCGAGTAAGATGAGTAGGACACGCTGGCGGGCGAGATGGACTTAGCTACCACGGGGGCGGCATAGCTGGTGATGGCAGGGGCGGAGTACGAAGAATAGGCTGGAGTGGCAATCCTGGCCACTGCGGGGGCAGCATAGGCAGCTACAGGTGCTACGTGGGAGGTCTGGCTTGAGTATGATACAGAAGATACTGCGGGAGCCGCGATGCTGTGACTGCTGTACGCAACTGGAGCGGCGGCTAAGAGGCCACTGCCATGAGCAACGCCTAAAGTGCAAAGGGCGATGATCAACTGGAAATATAATATGTATATAAAGTTAGTATTTACACGTCACAATAATATAATTAATAAGTATATCACTTCACTTAGATGTATTATATAATGTATAAGAAATATTATTAACTGAGACACACCTTGGCGTACATGTTTATGTTGTTGGAACTGTTTGGTGAATAATTATTTTTCGAGGAAATCTCGTTTATATACCCGAAAATTTCGTTGATATTCTTATTATTCGAGTCCCTTTCATTATCAAGGCGATCTGTACTTATTGGGAGAGTAGTTATGACGCCAATCGGATGTAGTGACAGCCTTTCGATTTATTTCAAGTTTACTCTTTTTATGTAAAGCTTCAATTGTAAATTTTATAAAAAATAATTATTTAATGGGTTTTTTAGTATAATAATAATATTTTTTTATATATTTTTTTGCTTCTAATTAAATTTAGATTTTATCGAAATAAGACATCTCCATATCACACAATCATCATCTTACATAGAGTTACAGAACGAATACACAAAATAAATATGACAAACACCAATTAAAAACCAATTCTCCAACACAACTCACAAACATATCTACAATCTGCAATATATTTAATTTTTTTCTATCATTTTATAAAAGTAAATTTTACCACTTCCCTCCCTGCGATATGGGGGATACAGCGTGAAAAATAGCAAAAAGTTAATATTAACGATTAACGTGTGCCTCAACATCTCCATTTTTCTTAATCATATAATCCTACAGTTTTTTAATTTCACGCTATATCTCGCACATAGTAGAGTAAGCAGAGGGAACCTGGAAATTAAGTGTTAAGACTGCGTTCCCATTAAGAAACTTCCTCTTCTCAAAAAATATTTTTATTTGTTAAATAACTTTCTAATAAGTCGAAATTGTATTACTCAAGGCAGCCCTACATGCAGCATGCAGTTACATTTCATGTCTTGAAACAAAATATTAAAATATTTTTGAGAAAGTACTTATTAGGTGGAATACTTTTAACTAAGACCTCGTCAGAAATAATTTATGTTCACATCGCATGTTATTGTGAATGCTTAGTATAAACAAAATACAAAAACACACATGTTCTACATAATATTTTATTCTACAATTGTAATATATTTTTACAATAGCCAAAAAGAAATCGGATATATACAGGAGGGTGTGACGCGATCGACGAATCAACGGTTGTCTATGTGTAGAGGACTTCAGTGTCTATCTATTGCAGCCCCATGTATGTTACCCGATTTTCAGTAGTTCGGCAAATATTTGAGAATTTGTAATTTTTTGTAAAAAATCGGATTCTCGAATAAAATTGGCAAATACAGCCCGACTGATAAGTCTGGTTTTCTCAATATTGCTCAATAGTGGGTCTTTAGTATAATGTAATATTTCAAAACCGTCGGCTTATAAAACTTGGAAATAACTGAAACAACAAAAATTGAAAACAAAAATTGTTTTTAAAAAAGCAAAATTTTATCAGAAACTTTCAAGGGCTGTAGCAACAAAAAATACTGGTTATTTTTTTCCAGAAGTAATTTTAGAAGCTACTAGTGGTATAGAATAAAAACCGTTGATCTGTCGATCGCGTTACATTCTGTATATCAGAAGGAGGAAGGCATATGGGGTATGAATGTATGTCCATTTTTTTGGTACGGCCCAAATCTCAAATAGCTCGCCAGTTTTTAATATGCCTAATTTACATAAAAGTCGTTACATTCGTCAGAATTGTAGTACTGACATAAGCTTTAAATATGGCACCCACAAATTAATGGAGGGTTTTTAACTTAATATTTTTCTGACAATAGCAATATAGGTTAACTATCAAATGAAAAGAAGTCAAAATATAAATTTAAGAATAAAATTTTAAAAATCTAAGAATATATTATTTGAATATCTTATGATTTGATTGTAAGTCAACGGGAGTACAGCTTATAAAATTTCATAAAATTAACTTTAATTAACTACATTATAAGTCCTTTAATAGTCACGATTATTACACATTTTAAATGAAATTATTTTAACCAGATTAATCCGACTATTGCAAAGTGTTCAAAACGTCGGGTTTCCAAAAATGTATAATACCAAATATACGCGATTAATCCGGTTAAAATAGTTTAATTTTAAAACATTATGTTATTAATTTGTAATAATTGTAATCGAATTATTAATTTCCTTAATATATATTAAAATAAATAATATACATTTTCATTTACGAGATTTTTTTTCTCGTTTTATTTATATCTATAGATCAAATCTAAGCTGGAAACTTTTTGTTAGATTTGAATACGCTGCTAATAAAGTTAACAAAACTTAAATTTGCAACCCGTTTGCTATACGCCCATATTCATTCATTTTCAAGACAATTTTTAGCTTGTTTGATACCTCCACACGATCTCGAGATAAATGCTCTTGACAGACGGACAATAAAGTAATCCTATAGGAGTTCTAATTTTTCCTTTTGAGGTACGGAACCCTGAAAAGATAGTTCCTTATAAAAAAATACAAATATAATTTAATTAATTACGATATTACACGGTTTTGACTGTACAAGGTAGTTGAAACTAAAATTTTATTTTGTTAAATATTTCATTTTCTCGTGTGGAGATCGAACCCACGACCTGTCGCGTTTACAGTTACGCTTGTGGTCCTGCGCCGCGGCTGGTCTCAATTTTTAAAAAAATTTCTTATCATGAATAATACTGTCATTTAGTAAAAAGGTATTTTGAAGTAATTACAGATTCCTTTTATAGGTATAATGTTTGATTCCTTAATTGAAGATGCATTAGTCTGCATAAGCATAACGATGTACATATCTACATATATTTTTGAAATAGATATAAAATAATAGGAGCATAAATATCATTGAAAGAGTAAAAGAAAAATAAATTGTTATAGCGTGTCGTTTTATTAGTTAATTACATATTTACAGAATTCAAATGTGATTCAGTTTACCAGGCGTGAGCGTTGTAGGATACAGCGGGGGCAGCCGAGTAAGAGATAGCTGATTTGTAGACGGGAGCGGCCGCGGCGTAGGTAGAGTAGGCGGGGGCGGCGTAAGAGGCAACTGCGGGGGCCGAGTACAGTCTAGAGTAAGAGGAGATGGCGGGCGCAGAGTAGATCTTAGAGTAAGATGCGACCGCGGGGGCGGCGTAAGAGGCGACCGCGGGGGCGGCATAAGAGGCGATGGCTGGGGCGGCGTAAGAGGCGACTGCTGGGGCAGCATAAGAGGCTACCGCTGGGGCAGCGTAGGAAGCTAACGCTGGGGCTGCGTAGGAAGCTAACGCTGGGGCAGCAATAGCTTTAACACCGTGAGCAACTTGGCTGGAGTAGGAAGAGTAAGAAGATACGGCAGGGGCGATAGTGCGGGAGACGGCTACGGCGGGGGCGGCGGCGACGGATACGGCGGGGACAGCGCGGGACACGGCGACGGCGGGGGCGGCGACTACGGCGGGAGCGGCGGCGTAAGATGCGACTGCGGGTGCTCCGTGGGAAACGCTGCTAGAGTAAGAAGAGTAGGAAGAACTGGCTGGCTGCACGATGGTCTTGCTCACGACGGGAGCGGCGGCGTAGCTAGCGAGCGCTGGGGCGGCATAGCTGGAAATCGCTGGGGCGGCATAGCTGGAAATCGCTGGGGCGGCATAGCTGGCGATGGCTGGGGCGGCGGCATAGGCGGCGACGGGGCCGGAGTGGGCGGTGTGGCTGGAGTAGGAAGACACCGACGAGACAGCTGGAGACACAACAGTCTTGGACACTACCGCGGGGGCGGCAATAGCTTGGCTGCTGTACGCTAGAGGAGCGGCCGCGAGGAGGCCACTGCCGTGGGCGACGCCTAAAGCGCAAAGTGCGACGATCAACTGAAAACAATATTAGATATTAATTTAATATAAAATAAAATTTTGTTAACAGAAATATTATTTAAATAATACTTAGAACACACCTTAGCGTACATCTTTGTGTTGTTTGTGCTGGCAACTGAATAATTTCTGCCGGAGTGCTTCAGTTTTTATACAACCTGTGCTTCATATTATCCATTTCACTTTCATTGCCAAGGTAAACCACTTCTGGCGGCGCAACACAAGCTCACCGTCCGGTGACTCAGTGACAGCCTTTCGATTTTATTCGTGTTCCGTTTGTTGAACGCAAACTTTGCTTACGAGGCTGCTAGAGCCTTGAGCTTAGATAATAGATAATTAATTTATACTTATATGTGAATCAGTACAAGTTTCCGTTCTTGTTTTTGTCTGTATTTGTTACTGTATATAATATCATATTACATTTGTTCATTTCATATATATCTATTTAAATTTGTCATAAAAAAATAATTGTTTTAATTAACACAAGATGTTATATTAGCAGAGAAATGGAATGTCTTCTTTTAATATAAATATATTAATTATAGTGTAGATGTGTAGCAGCTTTTACAAAGCTTCCATTTAAAACAGAAATAAGTACGTATAATATTTTCCTAATCTTCCATATAATATAATAATAGTAGTTATTTGGTATTCCTTATTTCCAGTGTGTATTTAAAAACTATCATATAATTACTAATTTACTAATTCCTATTAAATAAAAAAACAAATTTATTTAATTTCTTCGCTCTGGTGTAGAGGCAAAACGCGGCGTTGAGTTCCGCCACTTAACACGCAATGCCTCCAGAATTGGACGGAAATTGGGGAACGGAGTGTCTTAGCACTAGGCAGAGGGACTGCCTATCCTTGTGTCCAGGATGCAGTATGACGCTAAAAAAAACAACTTTCTTATATTTCGGAACTTACAATTACAAAATTGTAAATTAAAGACTTAAATTGTAAAAGCTATAAAGCCTTGACTTTTACACACACGGGCGGCGTATTTTTTAATTTAGGTATCAGTACTTTTCCTGAGACGGTTTGAAAAGAAAGCAGCTTTCATAATATTATAATTTTATAATTTACCTGTAATTATATTATTTAGATTAAAATTTAGATTAAAAAAAAACTACTAATCTTATACCTAGTATCTTAAGTAGTTTAAATTTTTCAAATAATTTCCTAAAACGATTATATTGTTATTAATATGTACAGAAATTAAAAAATAACATATTTTTTGAATTAGTCAAGTGTCTTCGAATCCACAATTTGGTCTAAATCACAAACAAAATTTCATCAAATATATTACTTTTCTTCAGCTTCATGCTGTATCCCGCTCACAGCAGAGTAGACAGAGGGAACCTAAATTAACCAGAACAAAAAAATGAAAATATAAAATATCTCACTTTTTCGCTTCGACTTTATGATCTTGTAGCGACGGTCTAGTTTCCATTTCGATAGTTTTGTTAAATCTAAAGCATTCCATTGTTTTTTTCTTTTCCCGGAGTAATTTCTGAAAATCTTCTTTTAGTATTTCGCAAGCTATGTGACAAATTTCAGCTTTTCAGGCCTAGTGGCTTCGGCTTTGCATTGCCTGTCTTTCAATCAGTGAGTAACCGACAAGATTTTTATGTACATTTACATTGAAGATTGATATTTTACAGATTAAATACTTACTAGGTGCTTACCTCAAAAATGTAATTAAAAGCATATTCTTACCTTTTTTCTTTATAATATATAAATATATATATATATATATATATATATATATATATATATATATTTTAAATCTGGCATTATATGAAAATCCCAGTTCTACCCTTGTAAAGAATGGCGCAGTGACACAAGTGCCTGACTGTAAACGTGACGGTTAGGGGTTCAATTCCCACTCGGAGGAATAAAGATTTTTTTATTGATATTTTCGTTTCTTCGCTCTGGTAACAAGGCAAAGCGCAGCGTTAAGTTCCACCACTCGACACAAAATGAACGGGCCGTCTTAACCCTAGGTTCCCTCATTCTATCCGATAGTAGTAAATGAACTTATTCATATAATCTGTCAGCTATTAATTATGATTAAACAGTAAAGGACACCCTGAATCAAACTCTATAAATTTTGTTTATGGGTACAAATATCATCTATAAGAGCAAAGTTTAAGGCTTCTTGGTTTTATTAATTGCTAGCGGAAATTACTTAATTAAGAAACACTAGATGTATTAATTAAAGTAACATAGTCAATGATATTTACAAAAAATTGTAGATTCAAATACACTTAACTAATTCAAAAAAAAAAACATTTTATTTTTATATATAGAAATAACAACAACATAATCAAATAAATCAGCCTCACGCTGTATCCCGCACACAGGAGGGTAGGCAGAGGGAACCTAGTGTTAAGACACTCCGTTCCCCACTTTCCACCGAATTCTGGAGGTATTGCGTGAACAACATAATCGTTTTAAAAAAACATTTAAAAAATTGAAAATACATAAGATTTTTTGACGTAATTAGTAATAGAAAATCAATTGTTACATTAAAATATTTAATTTTACAAAAGCTACTCTTTAACGGAGTTTCTTGTATAAATTATATAAATATTAACGTTTGCCACTGTGCAAAACTAGATTTTAAATTATCCAATAAGAAGTTAAATATAGATCTACCCATAAAAAGCTGAAAAAAGAGATTCTAGTTGTAAATCCATTGAATATATTAATAAAATTCTCAATTTAAATAAATATTTTTACACGCAACCTTTCAGAAATTAAAAGTAGAAAGGCTCACGTGGTATACTACAACTTTATTTGAACTTTAAAAACGATCCGGACCGGTTCTTAGATATAATAATCTCCTACATCAGTCAAATAGACAGTCAGACGAAAGGAGAGACCTTCAGTATTTTTAATAACGAAATTATATATATTTCTTTTTAATTCAGTTTTAGTTTAATACCGTCGTGTTGTGGCACAGTTAAGACATGTTTAGCAATTATTCCACGAGAGCATTTTATTAATAATATATTGCATTTATTTCTAAGACATAGCTATGTATATCTATACGTTATGATTGAACAGTGTCGTAAGGACAGCAATCTAAAACCAAGTATGTTTTAAGTGGCTGTTCTAACCAAATGTCTTTAAATGAACGTTAACTTACCTAACGAAGAATAACGTTAATTAGTCTCTAAATAAAGTGTATACAAAAAATGGACATTTCGAAAACGATAGGACAGGAAGAGTCCTATCACATAAAACATGGAAGACGCGAGATGATAAATTAAATTATTTTGATTATCGTGCCCTAAAAGTAAAATTAAATTAAAAAAAAAGATCTCTCAAAGTATGCAATTTTAAATTAGTTAAATAATAGTATTATGGAGAACTATTTTCATCATATTGTATTTAAGTTCATCATCAGTCTCCAATATGCTATGATATCTTGCTTTAGAGTTTATAAATAGAATATTTGGTATATTTCATATAACTAATAAGAAAGCAAAAACAAATTAATAGCCATAAAAGCACGCTTATAAAATTGGTACAATATAATAATATATACATAAACGAATCATGTTGAGTGATCTATATCTAACAATTAAAAATCAAATCAAATCAGCTTCACGCTGTATCCCACACACTGCAGGGTAGGCAGAGGGAACCTAGTGTTAAGACACTCCGTTCCCCACTTTCTGCCGATTTTGGAGGCATTGCGTGGTGAGTGCCAGAACTCCACGCCGGGCTTGTCCTCGACACCAGAGCGATTAAATGGAAATATAAAGTTAAGTAAATATTTCATCTCCTCGAGTGAGGATCGAACCCACAACCAGTCGGTTTTACAGTCACACCCTGAGCCCCTGCGCCACGACTGGCCTCAATCTAATCTCAATCAAACAATTAAAACAATAATATATCACAATTACTACTTTATTTGTCCTTTAATTGACAAGTATACATACACAAACATAAATCCGTAGGTCCGAACTTACAAAATTAGGTAACAAAACAGAACAGAGCAAATTTAAATATCATAAAAATAATAAACTTACTAACGAACACTAGTCGAAAATAGTCAAAAATTTTAAACAAAATACTAAATTCATGTACATTATAACATAAAGATAACAAATAAAAAAAATTAAAAAGCCATCAGATGCTAGTAGTATCTACAATCAACACCTAATTTTTTTTAAGAAAATGTATGAATACTGTTCGATGTTTTTGTCATTAATAGCTCAATAGTTCTGATGGCCATACAAAATCAATACTTTTTAAAACACACAGCTACTTATAATATTAAAAAATATATACAAAAATCCGCCTTTCCAAAAATTACTTTGTGCGTTAGTCAAAGTGCAACTTTAAATAAGGCAACAATTGTATACCTTTATTTTTATTGTGTAGTATGTATACTTATAAAATAGAATATATAGAAAGTATTACACAAAGTAAAAAATATGATTATTATTCAAAAATGAATAATAGAAAATTTGTGTACAGAGGATGACAGAGCTTAAAATAAATCTGGTGTCAATACAATAAGCCCATCGTTTCGTTCTTATAACATTAAAAAAGACATACATTTACAGCCACACCGTGTACAAGTCAATTTAGATGAGATTTTATAAATCCCTTTTATAATTACATTGCTTACAGCAATTCAATTGACTTCATACAAACTAGAAACTATCTTAAAAACAATTATACCATTCGAACAACTTAAAGATATGCTTTTGCTGCTATTAATCTGCACAATATATTCAAAACTTATGGGCTTAACATTATTTAAAGCATTCTCAAACATTTTTTATCTTCACTCTCGTCTCCCACACTCTGGGGGATAAACAGAGTCAACCTTATGATACAGAACGATCGAGTCGCCGCCGCCTTAAAGACAGATGTAGATTTGATTTTGGGGTTTTTCTTCCATAAGATTATTTTCTTTCCAATTGTACTATCCGCGAGAGTTTAGGAAACCTAACTTCAGGGCAGCCACAACTCGTCGACCGTATTGTACTGCACTTTGTCTAGCTAGACCGTGGAATAATTTATATTACAGGTAAAACAATCCCCCAAGTAGCGTGGCATAGAATCCACGAGCATCACCTTCAACTAGACTAGACGCTCCCAACATTTTAACAGCATACAACGCTTAAAAATTGGCCAATAACATGAAAATATCACGTCGTTAATCCATACAATTATATGCATTTACATACGTTTCTTAAAAAATGTCGTAATTACAGCTAATGCAAAATAAAAGTATTTGCAATAATATGTTATAAGCACCAAATCGTTCCTTACATCATTCTTATCCCTTCTCTCCTTTTCAATAGCTAAGGAAATTAGAAATATTGCAAAATATTTTTTATAATATAAAGTAACTTATAGGTCAAAAAATCATGAGTAGTTTCTAAACAAAGTTCAAAATATTTCATGAATATATCAACAGAAAAAACAATAAAAAAAATAACATTTGGACCCTACAAACTACTCACAACATTTACCACTAATTGTAGATTTGATCATACTTTTTGGCACACAGTTTCCATATTATATAATATTAAAAATTATTAATCGATATTTTCCAATTTTTTGTTAAGAATCATATTTTTTTTAAATATGATTTTGATGCCAAGAAATATAATGCAAATGCAACCAAGTCCCTTGGTACACTACACTTATATATGTATTTGATAAAAAGCGGTGGAAAAGTGGGCACATTGATACAATTATTGCTACTAATTCAAATGCAAAATGCTCAATAATCATCTTTAAACCGTCTTTACTCATACGTCTCTTCTGCATATGCGATACCATCGACAATCATTATATGATAAAGCTTGACCCTCTCCGTAGAAATTACTTTGAAGTTGAACAAAGTAACCCATGGATAAAAACATCCTGCAACTTATTGGACAGAATCTGCGATATTGTCGCCTTTATTTCTTCAGAATTTATAGAAGGTAACGGGACATGACAGGTTTCGCCAAGTTTAAAGAGTTTTCATAAGCTTAACTATCATTAAATAGCGAAACAGCTTTGTAGCATTACATATTATATAAACCAATATATCTGGAACAGTTTAAGCTGTAGTTATTGCATTCAAAATATTCAATTTTAAAATCCATAAGACTTGAACTATTATTACCGTAAAAATTGAATTTCAGTGTCAAAACTCTTACTATATAGATAGTTTATCGCATATAAACTTCCCGAAACTATTGCGATAGTATATCACTGATAGATATTTTCCGTATAAATACTTGTTGCCTTCATTTAAATATTTTTCATAAAGAGATGGTAGAAGACATTGTTAAAAACCACAATAACAAAAAGTAGTGGACAACCATCAGAAATCGATAAATCTTCCTGTTCACAATCAATATAATTGTCACTTACGATAGACATGAAGGCAACATTTAGTATTTCCGTATTCAATTTTCACAGTTGAACATACAATTTCTCGACCTCGATGTCGAACCAAAACTCGTTAACCGGTTATTTAATATGTATTATAATAGCGCCCTTTTTATAACATTTATTATCGATATATATTTATTGAAATCGAATAAAGTTTAGGATATCAAATACTTGCTAGTATAATACGTAATTTTGATAAGAATATGAAATTTGTAAAATCTATGTGTATAACTAAAATCATAAGTCACTTTAGAACGTACGCTTACCCTGCATCCCCTTAATCTTTAGGAATCCCATAAATTGTTTAAAAAATTAATGTCTTTGTGTAAACCCGTATCTATATAAGTCGACCTAATCCTCAAGAAATATAAAGTAGGCCGAATAAGCCATTAGTCATTGAAAATCTAAAAAAATATAACTCTTTTGGACCACAAGTAAAAACTTAATATTGTTATAAACATGTTAACGAAGAAAGAAATATATAATTATTTTGCCTAATATTGTACTTAATCATTTAACATGGTAATTCGATTGTCCTGTATATTATATTGTTTTAATTGCATCAAAATTGACACGGACATATGTAATTCTATTATTAAATAGTTGAAGAAACTATTATAGTATATAAAACTTTATACCGTCTTCACTGACCCTTATAACTAGAGGACGTTGGCGAAAAAAAATATTAATGTAAAAAATATGTCTACAACATCAAAACATCAAACATCGAAACATCTAAACATTAACAGCTACAATCAAAACTTCCTATCATATTAGAATAGTCAAATTTGTAAAATCGAATACTTTTACTTAGACCTAATCGAATAGATATCGAAACATTTAGAATTTTGGAGATCCTTACAATTAATAGTATGTTAATTAATACATTGTTGGTAACCAGCCTAAGACATAAAATTGACAAATGTTTTTTTTTATGTTTTTCTCCTTATCCTCGAATTTATTTTTATTCTTTGAAAAAAGAAGAAAAAAGAGCTGTGAGCGCAAAATCATGCACTAAATTATTAAAGATTTTAATATACAATACGGCCGACAAAAGTTAGCCGCAAATTTTATTTTAGGTCTTTTTCTTACTTTTGATTATTATCGTCAGAGTAATTTTAGAGCGGCCAAAACTTGTCGACTGTATTACAATAAATATAACATCAGTTATCGCCATTTTTCCATTACGCATATAATAAATGCATATTTATAGCACTATTACTACAAAATTAAGTTTGAACCGACGTCTTACACATTGAACAAGAATCATTTATAGTAGATATGTGAATATTGTCTTATATTACTTATAACCTAACATTGATTTTAAAACTAACTACTGTGTAGAAGAAATATATTTACAAAAGATAAATTGGGGATCTTTAAAATATTAAGAAAATTTCAAGATATAGGTACTCAGTACAGGACGTTATTAGAAGGCTTTGAAGTGAGGTATTTAAAGAAAAATATTAATATTAATAGGATTATGTGTTCAATAGATTGATATTTAAAAATATTTTATAAGCAACTTCAAAATATGAATACGAAATAATTAAATTTATTATTTTATAGTAGGCGTGTTGTTACATAAAACTCAAATGAAAACGCAAACATTAAAATAACATTAACTTCCTGTTAAATTAAATAAGACCCTGTTTTAATCACAGACAAAACGACCTTAAACTTTAATGGTATACAAATAACTCATTAAAAAAACAATATATTTTGCGCTATTTTTATGAAAATGTAATGAATAGATAGATATATACAGACGAAGCATTATAATTGATCGTAAATAATATATGTAAACTTTCCTCCCTATTTTCAAATTTGGAGTCTAAAGGCAAAATTCAACGCTGTATTAAAAAGCTGCTATTTAAAAGGTTGTGTAAATCCCTATACTGTAATAGTATTATTTTTTTCCGAGTGGGAGTTACCCACAATCATAATATGGCGTTTGATAAATGTATAAATATTTTTATTAAGTTACGATTAAAAACCACGATAAAAATTATGTTGTGCATTTGATATCAGGATTTACTTAAGACTTAACATTAGGTAATTTTATAGGTAAAAAGAAATATTTAGTATTTCTAGACCTACACATACTATATTAGACTTACCTTTCCTACTTATGTCATTAGGCAAATTCCTACGGAACATTTAACTTCTAAAATTTTTACTTTTAATACTATTATAATTTTTTGATATTTCAGCGAGAATTATCTTACTATATACTATATGATATTATTGAAACGTGAGATGAGTTAGATAATGTTATTTTGAATTACATCTTCGAATGAAGCGACTCATATAATAATGATCGGACTTCAATTCAGATAAGTCTGTTTGATCATATATATTATTATTATTATTATATAAGATGTTTGCTTCCAATTTTTCATTTAAATTTTTGACAGGTCCAATATAAATATTTATAGTAACGATTTTATACTAAAGTACCTACATTAATAATAATCTTAAAGATTTTAGAGCTTAGAACATAAATATATTAAATAACATATTATGTCATAAAAATTATGACTACTTATACTATAATCAATTGCCTTGTACGCTTCCAATTCCTTAATATAATTTTGGGACACAGAAATATGTCTCAAACAAATATCGATGTAAATAGAATCGATTTTATACTATAGTACCTTATGTTTACATACTATAATATACGTATATGAAGACAAAAATCTTATTTTTCCTCAAATAACAAATTTCAAACGCATCGATGTTAATAATAATCCAAAAATAGATCAAATCGATCAATTTCTCCAAAGATTTAATCATTCCTTAATATATTGTCACAATTTAAAAACCACTAAATCACTTTGTGGTATAAAAACCATGCAAATGTGCCAACATTGTGTAAACATCGTATAATTTCAATTATTCTATAGAAAATTTTAAAATATACCTAAGACAATATCTAAGACACGAAGATTGACAAGAATATAATTTTAATCTAGTTAATTATAAATATTTTAATATATATGTAGATATTGTATTATCTTTTTTTAGATCTTATATTATAAGAAGTAACACAAATTATTACCTACGTATACAGACAAAAGTATATTTTATGGTGGCCCTCACGTTTCAAGTATCGATGTTATCGTTTTTTTTTATCACCTTCACGGCGTATCCCGCACACAGCAGGGTTGGCAGAGGGAACCTAGTATTAAGACACTCCGTTCTCCACTTTCTGCCGAATTCTGGAGGCATTGCGCGTTAAGTGGCAGAACTCAACCCCGCGCTCAACCTCGACACCAGAGCGAAGAAATGGAAATATAAATTTAAGTAAATATTTCATCTCCTCGATTGGGGATCGAACCCACAACCAGTCGGTTTTACAGTCACACTTCGTGCCGCTGCGCCACGACTGGCCTCAATCAATTATAATAATAAATATTATCAATTGTAATAATAAATTGCAATTCACAACTATACATATTAACGTGATGCATAAAATATACTTTTGTCATCTTGCACGTACTGTATATCACCAGCGAAGTTTTATTACTCTATGTAAGTTAAAATTTAACATTTTAATTTGCACAGAGTAGAAATTGTAGACAGTGTCATTATTATTTATTCATAAACGTTGCTATTATTAACTTCGCTAACAATATTTTTATTTAAGGCAAGTCTATTAGATATTCCAATATTAATACAAATAGTCATATTCTTAAAAACACTATATCTAAAAGAAATTGTATTAACAATACAATTTTTATGCCAAAGCAACTAACTTTAAGCCACTGTAAAACAAAAAAAAACAACTGCAAAGTCATCACTTAATACTTAAAATGGAGTCCGATAAGTCACTAGCCATATCTGTAGAAGAACAACGACGTTCTGGGTCCCGTATACATGTCGATGTATACAATAGTAGATAACGGGCGTAGGGCCCATCCAAATGGTGATGGGACCCAGTAATGTCTAACAGATGGGACCCAAAATGTTCTGACATAGACATATAGTCAGAAGTTCTGTAATCGTCGCAGAAACGACGATCGAGCCTGATCCTAAGCCACCTCGGAAGATAGTTTGTCGGTAACGGAAATTTTTGCCTGAATCAAGCCAGGGTTACGTTCGCCATAGCTGCAACAAAACAAAAGCAAATAAGCCATTTTATTTTTTAAATGTATAATAGGTTGGAACTGAAATATTGTATTATGCAATATTATATGTATAATAAGCAGAATGATTGTTATTATTTATCAGCTATATACATACTGTAAATAANTATATATATATATATATATATATATATATATATATATATATATATATATATATATATATAAGTTATATAGTAAGAGAGTTCTCCCTGACATTTTATTCTACCTTATTATACATCTTCGTCCATTAAGACTAAAACAAATTAGGATCTTTAATTTTCGCGCTTATTGCACATTTTAAATGAAACACTGTAACTGGATTAATTGCGTTTTTTTTAGTATTACACATTTTTGGAAACTCGAAAGGTCACTGAGGTAAATCCCCCCACACCAGAGGGCAAGATATTGACAGCTCATTTTGCAAGAATCCAGAGTAGTACGCGAGGCAATATGAAAGTCTACCACCACATGTCGCCACGTGCCAGCACGGGTTTCCAAACATGTATAAAAAATTAAATCATAAATACAGAATATACACGATTAATACAGTTAAAGAGCCATTTAAAATACTAAAACATATTGAACCTGTTGATACAAAACAACTTCAAGGCGAGGTTAAAAAAGTCGTAATGAAGTCATAAATCGACATCGGATCATAAAACGAGGGGTCAGTATTTACACGTAGATAGAAAAAAAATGCTCATAAATAAATGCAAAAACAAATTTATTCACTTGTTGTGCAATATATTTTTCGATAAAAATAATATCGAGGTTACTATTTTAAATTACTCTTTTTAACAACTTTCATGAGATCGAGGTAAAAGTTATTTAAGAGCTTAAATTATATTAGGTAAATATTCAAAAAGATTATAAAATATAATATCGCCTCTAATTCAAATCAAAACAGCTTCACGCTGTGTCCCGCACACGGCAGGATTGGCAGAGGGAACCTAGAGTTAAGACATACCGTTCCCCACTTTCCGCCGAATTCTGGAGGCATTGCGTGTTGAGTGGCAGAACTCAACGCCGCGCTTTGCCTTGACACGAGAACGAAGAAATGGAAATATAAATTTAATTTGTGGGTATCGAACCCACAACCAATGGCGTTTACAGTTAAACTTTGTGCCCCTGCGCCCTGACTAATACGAGATTCTGTATAAAAATTGTAATTTCAATTCATGTAAATAATCTCGTTAATAATCGTGTAAATATACTCTTCATACACGTACCTATACTTAATCTAGTTAAGTTTATAAAATGACTTATACAAACATAAAAAGAGTCTATTATAGCTTTGCTTTTTGTATCTATAATAGAATTCTACAATAAAAAGGGAACCAAGGAAACCAATATTCCATCTGTCACACCCTTATCATTCTTTACACTTGAGTAGAAAATTTTTTTACGTAAATATATATGTGTATAATCTACTCGTATATAAAAGGTATAATAAGTTAAGGTTAAGCCAATTCGTTTTTCTCGTTACTATACACTTTTTTTAGCTTCACGCTGCATCCCGCCCACATAGCAGGATATGAAGAGAAAAGCTAGTGTAGTGTGTGATAGTTTGAGTATTGTTTTAGATAGCGGAATTTATCGCTGCCTTGCTTGTCTTATTACCAGAGCGAGGAAATGATAATATTAAATAATTGCCCCTGAGTGGGAATTGAACCTATAGCCGCCGTGCTTACAGGCGCCACTGCGCCACGACGGCGTCTATTTATGATATAGTAATATAAATTTACTTTAAATTAGTAAAGAGTAATCACATTATAGCATATTTTAATAAAACTGTATGATACCCTATTTTTTTGTGGATTAAAAATGTATTGAGAAAGATTTCTCAATACATTTATAATCCACTTGATTACCCATACATCGACTTTATTTTTTTTTATTTATAATAAATTAACGTTTCTGAACAAAATGTATGTAATACAGAATAGATGGTACTTAAAAGCAATACTACACATAAATGGTTATTGATAAATATGTAGTATTTATTACTTAAAGTAATTATCATTATCATTTTCCTCTATAGTTCTATACTATAATAATTAATTCGAATAGATATTAAAAGTTGTATGGTCTTCATAGAAACTATAAAAAGTAATATTCATGTACCAATTACAAACTGTAATTCCAATAATTACAAACACGTTTTTTTAAGATTCGAAAGTTCGACCATTTTAGAAAACGTATTTTTTTTTAAGCGCCACGTACAAATCCGTAATAATAATCGACAGTCTCTACATATAAAATGTATGCTTATGTCATAAAAAAGGGTTCACGGGAGATGGGAATAAAGTTTCATCTTGTTCTTAAAATAAACTAAGCTAATAAAAGCATGTTGAAAATATATATATTAGAATATATTGACGACTAAGCCGTCGTGGCTGAGGGGCACAAGCGTGTGACTGTAAACGTGAAGGTTGTGGGTTCATTCCCACTCGAAGGAATGATATATTTAAAATTTTCATTTCTTTACTCTGGTAACAAGACAAAGCACGTTTAGTCACGCCACGCCACTCATCACGCAATGCCTTAAAATTCAGCGAAAAGTGGGGAACGGAAATTTCTTAGTGGAGAGGGGAGTGTTTTAACACTATGTCCTCAGATTCCCGCTGCCTGCTGCTGCTAATAAAAAGAAAGACAACACTAAAAAATCAACGTTATCTAAATGAATACTCACGTTAAACCACGCTCACGTAGCCTTTTCTTCACAGCAGGCTTTATTTTGGGCTTGCCATTGCTGTGCAATCCACGGCCAGTTATAAAATACAACGTGTAAGTCTTAACTGGACTTTTGTCCTGGACTTCTCTCAGTTTTTTAATATGTAGATCTAAGAAGAGATCCAAGGACTCTCTGGCCTCACTCACTTTCAGGAAATGCAGGTCGATAGTGGAGTTGTCTGGGTTGTTCTGTGCGTGGTACTGTTATGCAGAAAATTATGTTACAAGAATAAATCTGAATTATAATTTAACTCCTAGTTAAAAGATATAAGTTTTAGTTGGAGGAGGAGAGTGGAGTTTTATCCTGAACTTCTCTTAAGTTTTAAGGTTATGTAAATCAAAAGGAAACAATCAGATAAACAGAATAATCCTGGACTTGTCTTAGTTCTTAACGTTCTATATCTCAAAAGAAAAAGAAGAATCCTTATACGTATTACTTTGATGTTCGTTTGTCTGTCTGTTAAGACCATTTTGTAATGTGTAAATCTGGAAATGAACCCTCTAGCTTGGCTACTGTATCATAATAATAAAATCGTTTTTATTTTTCCTATATTCTGTCATCAATTTCTAGAACATTGTTGTAACTGATTCCTGTTTTTACATGAAAGATATTATAATATATAAGAATCTATTAATTGGTGGCATTTATCAATGTAATAAATTATGAACATAATGATTTTTTGCCTGTTTGCTAATCTCAGAAAGGGCATAACTTATTTGAATGCAGTTTTCACTAGTGTGTTTAGCTGCAACTTTCCTTAACATTTAGTGTTTATTTTGTTCAATCAATTCCTAAATAAAAAAGTATATCAATATAAAGAAGTTGGTTCGACAAAATTCCTACACAATAATTGTTTTATTTTAAATATATTATATATTTAAAAAAAGGAAGAATTTATATTTAAAAAAAAAAGTAAACAATATTAGAAGAAAGAGATTGGATTTTAATAAAACTCTTGGGTTTACCAATAATTTATTTCTATAGAAAATTATGATCAAATTCAATTTAAAAGCAAATAAACAAAAATGGTTAGTTAAGACGCCATCAACGGTGAATATAAACTAGTGTCGGTTCGAACGACACTCAGAGATAATTCTCAAATATTTTTATTATTAAATCAGCTTCACGCTGGATCCCGCACACAGCAACCCTGCTGTAGCAGCAACAAGCAGAGGGAACCTAGTGTTAAGGCACTCCGTTTCCATTGGAGGCATTGCGTGTTGAGTGGCAGAACTCAACGCCGCGCTTAACCTCGACACCAGAGCGAAGAAATGAAACTATAAATTTGAGTACATATTTAATCTCCTCGAGTGAGGATAGAACCCACAACCAGTCGGTTTTACAGTCCCACTTCGTGCCGCTGCGCCATGGCGTCCTCTATTATTCAAATAATAAAAATATTTGAAATAATCGATTACCGCTCTGAGAAAACATAGAACCACAAGTTAACAGACAAATACTATTTGCGATACACTGTGGAACTTAAAAAAAAAGAAATACAGAATAGATAAACTGATTTCCTTTTTTATGTTTCTTTACATACTCACTTGTATCAAAGTGGCCGCTGCCAAACTGTTAGCGTGCTCATAGCTTTGTTTATGAAAGGTTGCGATCTCAGAACAATGTGTCGCCACTTGGGTCATACCGCGTCTCACATAATCTTGTGCTTTACGATAATATCTGGAAAGTTATTTTAGATATGTTAATTTTTCTTTTAATTTTTTTTTGATTCACGCTCTATCCCACCGTATATAAAGCAGGATAGGCGTAGTGTTAAAATACTTCATTCTCCATTATCCGCTCAATTTTTGATAAATTGCGTTTTGAGTGACGGAACTCAACACCGCGCTTCTGATGAAACCAAGAAAATGAAAATAATTTATTCTATTAAGTAGGAATCGAACCCACAAGCGTTGCATCTACAGACAGACACTATCCCACTAAAGTACTCATGTATGTCTTTTTTGAACGTTTAATTTTGAACGTTATTTCTTTTATTATTTTTTAACAAGGATTATTTTATATTATATAATATTTAAACTGCAGCATCATAAAAAATTAATAATAAAAAGATTAATTCGTTTGCGTTTTTGAATTTTTGCAATTTTTTTTGCAAAAATTCAAGAACTTCTATTTATTAAATAAAAAAATAAAAAGTCTAATGTAGGCTTGCAATTGGAATACAATCAGATAAATAAAATAAAAAAAGTTAAAATAGTAAAGAAACTAACTCATTTCTGATTTTCAAATGTGTTTCGGCTTGGTCTCTATATCGTTGCACAAGGGACAAGTCCACTTTTTCCGTTTTCGGTAACAATGGCCATTCCACCTCTGACAGTATCTAAAAATAATTTTAAAAATTAAAAAGCCAAATAAATCAGAAAACCATGACGAAATTAAAATAAATTAAGCACTGTTTTGGTTGATAATTATAATTTATTCGCGACGAAAAACGTTATTTATGGAAGCGAGGAAGAAATTACAAGAACAACGCATTACCTATTTAAAAAAAACTAAGGAATAAAGTAAATCTCTCAATCTAACTGGCTAATGAAAATTTAGCATGTAAGTATTAAATGTACTCGTATATTAGAGAGGAGTGTAGAGGAGCAGGAAAAGAGAAAATTATGAAAAATTTGAATAGTGAAGAAAAAAAGGGAAGGTAAGGTTCTACATACAAGAACTTTATATGTTTTTGACCTGATTTCATTTAAACAATGAATAATATTATAAATTATTAATATTCTTGTACTTTCTATATATAATATATTACTTAAATGCTTACCCTTTTTTGTTCTTGGGCTAACTTTTCTTGTTGTCTTTCCAATTCCCTCTTTGTAATGAATTTGTTGACACCATCTTTCTGATCAAGGACATGTGCTTGATTGGTAGACATTAATAGAACCTAAAATATAAAAAAACATGTTATTCATACATTATATTTTCTNCAAAGGGAAAATAAATATGTAGTTGACACTATAGTAAACACTATTCTACTATAATTTGAGATTACATATAGTACTACTTTGGTGATTCGTTATCGTACGAAATTCCATGCAGAGTGCCGCAACGCCATCTTTCAAAAAACAACTTATTCAAGGTCCTAATAAATTATTAATATTCTTGTATTTTCTATAACATATTACTTAAATGCTTACCCTTTTTTGTTCTTGGGCTAATTTTTCTTGCTGTCTTTCCAATTCCCTCTTTGTAATGTATTTGTTGACACCATCTTTCTGATCAAGGACATGTGCTTGATTGGTAGACATTAATAGAACCTAAAATATAAAAAAAACATGTTATTCATACATTATATTTTCTTTTTATTTTAATAAAATGGGAATATTCTTATAATTAAATAATTTTATTTTTCCGCCGCTCTATAACGGAACGAACGCATTTTAAAAACTTAAATATTTTATTAGCCTCACGCTGTATCTCCCACATAGTAGGGTAGGCAGCTAGGGAACCTAGTGTTAAGATACCCCATTGCCCATTAAGACACTTCCGTCCCCCACTTTCTGCTAAATGTGAGACGTGAACCTACTATGTACTAAATAATTGGTTTACAAAAAAAATCCACCTATTCTTCCATTACATCTTTCAGTTATACAATCGTGTCATATATCAAAATTCTGTCACCTCAACGGTCGCTTGAAAGTTTTCTTCGTGGGCATGAAGCAATTCACTCAAAGTATCCGCAGGTATTTCTGGGAATAAATTTTTTAGTTTGTCCCTCGAAAGCATTGCAGCCAAATCTTGAGGTCTGCTATTATTACGCATCTCGGCAACATCCTTGTAATACAACGATAGTGCGTAGTCCATGTCCATGATTTCCCGAAAATCGGGGACTGCTGGTTCCTTACCTGCCATATGTAATTCTAATTCTTTTTTGGCCAGTTCCCTAAAAATATACAAATATACTAATACTAAGATAAGTGTGAAATATTAAAACAGCTAATACAGTGATGAAATAAAAAAATATTTAAAAAAAATCTTCTCAATATATCCTAAATCTCGAAGCATTGCGTATAAGGTGGCGGAACTCAACGCCGCGCTTTGCCTTGTTACCAGAGCGAGGAAATCAAAATGTTATGAATGAATGAATTTCCCCAAGGAAATCGATCCCACAACCGTCGCGTTTACAGTCACACGCTCGGTCTCAATGATTACATTTACAATTTTATGTAACACTATTTGATTACGCCTAGATGTATTTCCTTACTTACCTTGTTCGCTCCAAACGTAGTACAATGTTGTACCATCGTAGCAGATTTAATAAAATCATATTTATATCCTAAATTCTGGAGCAGTTAAAAAAATTCTATTAAACACATGTGTCCATTTAGTTTAATATATTATATTAAAAACGCATATGTATAATTTAATTATATTTGAAGCCGCCAGAGTGCAGCGGCACAAGGGTGTGACTGTAAGCGCGACGATTGTGGGTTCGATTCCCACCCCAGAGAATTAAATATTAAATATTTTCATTTCTTCGCTCTAGTAGAGGCCAAGCGCGGCGCTTAGTCACTCAACACGCAATGCCTCGAAAATTCGGCGAAAAGTGAGGAACAATGTCTTGACACTAGGTTCCTTTGTCTACCCTGCGGTAGTCGGGACATAGCGTGAAGCTAAAAAAAACACATATGTATTAATTACCTTGCAAATTCTTCATCTTGTTTGATCATCATCTCTGTTTGCCTTGCGTCTTCCCCCAATTGATGCATAAGGGACTCCACCCACAGAGCATTAATTTCATTTAGAATTGACATAGGCATTCTGACCGTTGGATTAACATTTGATGGATAATCTATAGTACGACCAAATAGTACGTCGAGCTGCCGTATGAACTCCGTGCCTAAGTTGACATTGGCCGTTTTTTCTTGATCGTCCATTCCAATATACTCGTCATCGCTCGTTTCGGCATCTTCTTCCTTAGACGTACTAGGAGTATTACTATCAGGTTCAGTTGCTCGATAGTTTGATGTACTTGGAGTTTGTTCGTCGTTGTTGCTCACATTAGGTTTTTGTTCTGCGTCTTGAGAGCTAGTATTGCCAGTATTATTACTTAGCTCTGGCCCATCATCGCCGCGACGAATGTTGCGTATTTTTAAATTATGCGGAGAGTACATACTATCAGGTATAACAATGTTTTGCTCAATCTTACGTTTTAATTCCAATGAAGCTTCTGATACCACGGTTTCCCTCTTAGCTTTCTTCATTTGTAATGAAGGCGAAGATGTCTTAGCTGAGCGTTCAGAATCAGTGCTTTGATTTGTCGTTGTTAGTTCATTTACACCTGGCAATACGCCGTAAGCTGATAAGCATTGACAAAGTTCCATATCTTGCGAGTCGTCTTCTGCATCAGAAGCCTGGTCACCCTCAGCCACTTTACCAAATCGATTATTTTCGACCCCATCCAAAACAATTTCTACTGCCCAGTTAACATCACCACAACAGTGATCAAAAATATCTCGCAAATCGGATCGCGTCACGTGCTTAAATAGTTTACGAAATGATGAAAAATGTTGTTCTTCATTCTGACACCGATAATTGTTAGTGGAGAGTTCATTATTATTTGTGGATGTACTTTTATCAAGCATCCATTTTTCCGGGATTTTATTATTTTTCGAAGCAACGTAAGACTCATTGATGTCCCTTGTAACTGCATTAATAATTTTTAAATCACTCTTTGAATTTGATGTGTCGGTATCACCTACTTCAATACTTGTACTCCGTGATACTTTCTCCACTACGGGTGAAATATGTTTAGTGACTGATGAGCTGCCACCTTCATTCCACGATGGTAGGAACATTGATATCTTGCTCCAATCTTGGCAATCTTGAGCATTTGGAAAAAGTGTCTCTCCTGTATTAGGTCGCAGGCCTTTATTCTTTCTTTGAGGTTTTGAATCTTCTACCTTCTGAGTTTGCTCATAATTTTTTTTATTAGTTTTCACTGAATTATCATCCCAACTTTCACCAGTTTCCCATTCCTCCTCTACTTTTTCAATTTCTTCTAATGTCTTGTTTATTTCAGCGATTTTATCATTTACTTCAGTGGTGTCATATTTCAACTCTTGTTCATCTTTGTGCATACAACTGTTATCTTTTTCATACTTATCTTTACTAGAGGGCTCCTTATTGATATCATCTGATGATATATCACCATTAATTTTAATATTTTGAGACAAAGCCTGAATCATAATCTGAGATGTTTCCATTTTTTGCATTTCCTGTTGACCTCCTGAATGTTTAGTTGTTTTTACATTTTCGGTGCCGATAGACAATGATTGCGATGTACGTGAGACACCTGGAATATTTCTTAAAACTGGGGGTTGCTTCCTATGATCATAATAACAATTTAGTCTTCTCATCAAAACAGCACCAGTAATACCATTTTCATAATTGTCCAACATTTTTCGAATTGTTTGTATTGGAACATTATGAGTGTTCCTTCGTACTAGCTCGTTAGCTTTACGAGCCCAAGGTGTATTTGGTTCTACAATTTCTACAACATAACCATTTGCTACTCCTTCTCTCACATATGGTTCCATCTCCCATACTTCAATATTAGTGTTGTCAATAATTACTGGGCTCACACCTTCTCTCATAGATTGTTGCGCTCTATTTTTATTCCAAGCATGAGCTTCTGCGAGTCTGTATTTATTGAAGCAATAAACGCCCCGATTTATGAAGAAGTCGTCAGTGCTTAAAACATGGGAGAAATAATGTTGCGTAAATTGTGTACCGAACATGGCGTTTATAATTTGTTTAGCTATAAACGATTTTCCACTCCCCGGGACGCCTCTCATAATGATTAAAATGCGCGTACCACTTTCATTTTGGGCTACAATTTGCCTAATTTGATTAGTCCAAAAATTTTTTGCCATATTGGATGTAGATGTTGTTGCTTTAGGCTTTAGTTGTATTTGTGGTCTAGAATTTTGGGAGGCTTTGGCATATGAAGAAATATTTTCGGTGTTATTAGATACTGATTCTTGAGCTATTCTGGACGAAGTTGGTATAGCTTGCAAATTTGGTTCTGTTGGGTTTACATCTACATTATTTCCAGGAGAGCTACTGCTTCCTTCATTTTCCTCATTTACAGAAGCAGAATTTCCATCCATTATAATGCTCACAACCGCGTCCGCGGCCTTGTAAACTGTAGGAAATAAAAAAAATGTTTAAAAGTCAACTTTTCAGATAATAAAATTATCACGTTATTAGAACTAGAATAGAACAGTGGCAGCAAAGTGAACTATGGGAAACACAGCAACAATCAAGATGTTTAAAGAATATATATAATAATAATGGATAAAAAGTAGAAAATTACAATAATTTTAAACAGTTGGGATAACTGTTTAAATTATTTTCATACCACAGTTAATTTTGTTTCATTTCATAGTATCTAAAATCAGTGCCATATTAATATGTTATATGAAGGTAAAAAAATTAAAAATAAATTAAATTTAATATTTTTTCCCTGTACTAGGAAATGGAAAATACTAGTATAGCTAAGTCACATAGATAGCCTTTATGCCTGTCTGTGACATCATAGCTCACAAAAAGATGAACCACTTTTAATTTCCTTTTTTTTTTGTTTGAAAAGCGTTTTAAGGAGAGTGTTTCAGTTAAATATTGTTTTTTGTATCTTTTCTAGTTATTTATTTAACTTTTTTCTGTTGGGGGTTTTTAATTTATCAATTATCAATACTTTAATTGTTTAGTATGAATAAAGGCCAAGTAACATGGTGGTTGTAAATTCGAACCACACTTGGAAAGGTGATAATTTTTTACTCCACCACTCCACTCACAATGTCTCAAGAAGAGGGTGGAAAATGGGAGCAGAGTTTCTTAACACTAGGTTCTTACTGCCTGCCCTGCTATGCCAGATAAAAGATAAAGCTGATTTTGCTTGGTAGTATAATTATAAGATTCTAAATAAATTATTTTATAAATCCAAGGGTAACAACTGTACAATACAACAAGGACAGATAAGATATCACAGCCAATTATAAATATCGTGTACAAGGTATGTACATCAAATAAGATAATAATAATAAAAGTATTCTAAATTGTATGTACATAAATAAATAAAAAAAGTACATAAATCAAAATAATAAAAAATATTATAATAAATGATATACTTGTATTGTTATACCTATAATATATGATTTTTTAGCTTCATGCTGTAACCCTCATACTACTGCCTACCAACAGGGTAGGCAAAGATAAGCTAGTGTGAATTGAGCTGAGGTGGATTATTTTTTTTTCCCAAAAAAGGAAATAAAATTAAACATTCATTTATTAATAACATACACCTTAAATAAAAGATCCAGTATTCTAAAAATGTCATTGAGTAGCCATTTACCAATTACTCATCGATAAATTCATATGAAATGGTCCACCTAATAAACCCACCATCTGTGCCCCCTCCTCTAGCCATAGCCAAGTTCCAGTACCCGGATAGCTCCCCCCCCCCTCTTGCCTCATCTTCCTTTTCTTTGTCTATTTAAAATATAATACTATATTTATAATATGCTAAAATTATAGCTTAAAGTTATTATGATGATATTTATTTGCTTTTTTATTAATACATAAATATCATATAAGATAATATTTTAAAGTGCATAGTACATTCTACATAAAATAAAAGAGACACCCAACTCCAAATAAAAAGAAAATAGAAGACCTGTTGAGTACAATATAATAAATCAAGAAAAACAGTGTACATACATGCAAAACTAAAAACAAAACAATATTTCAAAAAAATATTTACATTAGTGAAGCCAGTTCCTCATTTTGATAATAGTAAACTCTCTCACATAAATGCCAACAAATACTATTAAGCAAAAAAATATTATGAGACAATCTTAAGCAACCGAATGCGAGTGTAACTCAGGTGAGCTCTCTATTATAACAAACAAAGATGCCGGCAAAACACCCTAAAATCAATACAGCACTCCCCAGCCATTTCAATCAATGCAGCCTACATTGCAGCCCGGGCAAAATATCATTAAAGGATTATAAACTTCCATGCAAGTAATATTCAACTGTTGTCAGACCTAGCATAGGACATCATTTATCGTGTCTAGATGATAACAGTGTATATATACAACATACGTATTACGTATATCAATATTAGTACAACCCTGGGCAGAAATGGCGCGCATTCTATACGTGTATACATATGCAAGTGCAACAAATCAATACAAACTGGTGCAACCTATAACCGACTATAGAACTTTGAATTAATACTTACGATCGCCTTCGCAACTCTCAATGATTGTAAGATATACATCCTTGCTTAATACGTTTCCAAATGTATTTATCAGCGTCTCAAGAACTTTATCATAGTTAATGTCTTGTTGTGGTTCTTCCATAGTTCCACTTTTATCACCAAATTTAAATTTAAGAAAGTTCTCTACGTTCACTATTAAATTTTAAATTATACTTTATAGAATTTGACATAAATAAATAATCAAACAATAATAAATCCATTCCAAAACACATTATTTTCAGTGACAATAACAAAGTTACGAAGACGTAACGACGTCGTGTGTTACAATATGACAACAGCAGAGACAGAGACAGTTAAGAATTAAACCCAAAAATAAAGATAGCGATCTAAGTACGATTAGTCGAATAATCGATTTTTAATTTTAAAAACAATCCATATAACTTCTTATTATTTTCTAAATCTTTAGCATATGAAAACGTTTAAAAATATTCATAATGAAATTATAAAATACAAATACATTCAATTTAAAAGTATAAAAATAATTTCTTCAAATCGGACAAACATATTTGTAGTTGCTATGAACAACTAATAGAACATACTTAGTAGAATGGAGAACATACAAGGGGATGAAAACGAAATGAAAATGGTAAAATAGAAATAATATTAAAACAATAAGGTGGGAGTCTGACTAAGATTTTTTGTTTTGAAGAGTGTCTTAAGATGTTTGGTGGTCACAATTATAATTTTCAATTCATGATTTTTTCTCCAAAGGAGATTCTTAACATAATTATATGCATTAAAATATATAATACTTAATATCTTGTTTAAAAAACAAATTTATTCGTTCAAATTAGAAAACAAAAAAAAACTCTCTCTCTCGGAAACAGTAACATTCAAGGACATGTTATATTAAGTAAAAATAGTTGGAAATGATCTCCTTTATCATCTATATCAGTCTGTCTACCAATTTCCTGTATATTTATTTTACAATAACAAAAATGATTAATATAAAATAGATTGCTTCTCATACTTCTTCTGCATTAGAAAGACTACATAGGTATTAGCGTTTATTCCATTATTCGTTTCGCATATATTTAGTATATAATCGGATGATATGGATGAAAAATGATAGAAATCTCAATTTCATTAGTATTCTGTGTTCTATATATTTTTTAGACTTTATCTATATTCTGAGTTCGGACTGTTAAATTATGACAGTTTTATTTTCCAGTTGTCAAATTCAAGAAGCGTTGAACTGTAGTAATTTATTAGCGCGAAATAATGGGTTATATTTGTTTTATTATTCTATGAAAACTTTATTAAATCTTTGCATTTGTTGTCAATTTTAAAAACCATGAAAATATGAATATGATTGGAAATTCGGGAAGTACTAATTAAGGATTTCAAGACATTCGACTGTAAACATTATATTCCTTAAAAATGGCAGATAATTTTCAAAATAATAAAACCATGGCATCTGTTATGATGGATTATGAGTTTAAAATGAAAACACAAACTGAACGATCTAAAGTCGAAGATTTGTTTGACTATGAAGGTTGTAAAGTGGGCCGGGGTACTTACGGTCATGTTTACAAAGCTAGAAGAAAAGACGGTTCCGATACCAAGGATTATGCTTTAAAACAGATCGAAGGAACCGGTTTGTCTATGTCAGCTTGTAGAGAAATCGCGGTACATATGTTCTGTTATTTATATCATAATTTTTGTAGAAAATTGTTGAACAATTCCAATATGATTATTCACAATTTTCTCACACAATATAGCTCCCCATAGTATATATAAATATTGAGGTATTTATTTTTTATTTTCTCACTTACAGTTGCTCCGAGAGCTAAAACATCCAAATGTAATTAACCTGATAAGGGTATTTTTGTCACATACTGATCGTAAAGTGTGGTTATTGTTTGACTATGCAGAGCATGATCTTTGGCATATTATAAAGTTTCACAGAGCTGCCAAAGCTAATAAGAAATCTGTGATGGTTCCAAAAGGCATGGTGAAGAGTTTATTGTATCAGATATTAGATGGAATACATTATTTACATTCTAATTGGGTTTTACATAGAGATTTGGTAAGATTTACTGATTAATTATCTTCAATGTTATTATTAATTAATTAATATTTCTGGCCATCATGGCACAGTCCCAATTCTCACATGAATTTTTATTTTTCCTTGCTTTGATAGACAAAGTGTGGTGTTGATGTATCACACTATATTCACTCTGCCTTTCTTACTATATGTAAAGATTTTTTTTTGCTTTCACATTGTTAAGATGCCACTATGCTAAGATATTTCCATTTCCAATTTTCCACCAAATTCTAGAAGTATATATTGAGTGGCAGAAGTGCTTTGTCTTGTAACCAGAGCCAGTAAATGAAAATATTAAATATTTCATTCTCCTAAGTGGGAATGGAACAAACAATAATAACAACCAACACATTGTACATCAGCATCAATAATATATTAAAAAAACATAACATAATTATGTTTTAGTAATAAATGATTTCACAGAAATGTTACATTTACAGAAACCTGCTAACATTTTAGTAATGGGTGAAGGTCCAGAAAGGGGTAGAGTGAAGATAGCTGATATGGGATTTGCAAGATTATTCAATGCCCCTTTAAAACCTTTAGCTGATTTGGATCCAGTGGTTGTCACATTTTGGTACAGAGCACCCGAGCTTTTGTTGGGAGCCAGACATTATACTAAAGCAATAGGTACGTATATATATATTTATATACTTACTACTTTATATAATTATATACTTATTACTTACTTTAAACTGTGGTTTTGCAAATGAAAATAGTTACTGAATCGAAGTGTACAAAACAATACATCCATTATTTTTGTAAATGAACTATCTGATACAAAGAGAATTAGTTTTGGAGTTCCTGAGATTTTTGTGTTCAATCAAACAAATGTTATAATTAAAAACATTTTTAATTTTTCAGTTTTTAAAATCTATACTGATATTATTAAATTAGTTGTAACTTAATAATATCAGTATAGATATTTTATAAAAGACCTTACAACAAACATTTTACTTTAACCTACATTCATAATTCAATTATACAACTGTAGAAAAATGCACACAGCTAGTTAATTATGATAATAATCAAAATGCACTTGTGATAAACAATAAATCCATAATTAAATATTTATTGCCACAAAGAAATATAGAAGAAATAATTTATTTTTATGAACTAAAAAGTATGACAAAAGTTTGTAAAGCTATTGATGCGTGTGTCTACAATCTCAATCATAACTTATTTTAGGTTATACCTTGAAAATCTTCTTCCTTTAGACTTTATGTGGGTGCAATAAGGGAGGACAACAATTCCTCGAAGTTATTTTTCCAGTTAATTCAAATGTTTCATTCTTAAAAATAATTAAATAGCAGTTGAATTGAAACTGTTGTGAAGTTTAAAGATGTACTTGTAAGAATAAAAAGAAAGAAGATTCAAATTTAAAGATATATTAATATACTTTTATAACTTAACTCCTGTATCCTGTACAATAGCAGGACAAACAAATGGAACCTAGTGTTAAAATAATCCATTTCCCATTGAGACACTTTCTTTCCATACTTTCCGCCGAATTCTTGTAAATAATATTCAAGCCACATTTACAGTCGCAAACTCGTGTACCTGCGCCACAACGACGTCGGGCCCACTCATATTTTTTTTAACTAATTTAAAAAAATATTTTTTTCAGATATTTGGGCGATAGGTTGTATATTTGCTGAATTGCTAACATCAGAGCCCATATTTCATTGTCGTCAGGAAGACATAAAGACAAGTAATCCATACCACCATGACCAATTGGATAGGATATTTAATGTAATGGGCTTCCCACAAGAAAAGGATTGGGAGGATATAAGAAAAATGCCCGAACATGCTACTTTGGTGAAAGATTTTAAAAGATCTAAGTAAGTTTGTTGAATTGTTTTTCATATTTGTATTTTTTGCTTTCACATTGTATCCTGGACTAATGTTAACACTCCATTCCCCACTTACCCCAATTTTTAAAACAACATTGAGTGCCGGAACTGAATGCCGCACTTTGTCACACTAGAGCAGGGAAACGAAAATAACTAAAATATAATCATTTCTCTGAGTATTGATCTAACCCACAACCATCATGTCCGATGTTGTCCCATTACACTATAATTTACTTAATTTGTTTTTTATTCTGTTAGTCAATAATGCCATTCTATATGAAATTTCAGTTATCAAAATTGTTCTCTCAGTAAATATATGGACAGACATAAAATAAAGCCAGACAGTAAAGCGTTTAGCCTTCTTCAAAGATTATTATTAATGGATCCCAACAGAAGAATAACATCAGAGCAAGCAATGCAAGATCCATATTTTTCTGAAGATCCTTTGCCAACACAGGTACATACTGTTTAACTATTTATTATATACTTATTTCTACCTGCGGCTTTGTGCATCTGACCTAATATAAATACAGTAGAAATTCAGTTATACGGATTCGAGATTATCGAACTACTCATTGCAACCAATCATATTAAATACTATCGGACCCCAGTGGCTTCGCCCTCTTGAATTATGTGAATATTTATTTAAATGTATTTAGAAAAAATAAAATACATATAAATTATTTTAGTTTGGTTTCCTGGGAGAACTTATGGATTAAAATTTGACGACAGTAATTAGTTCGGTTAATTGAGTTTCTACTGTATCTAAGAATATGGTACACATCAAGCAACAGATCTTTTCAAGTTTGCGCGTTTCTATACAGTTTTCATTGTTACAAGGTTACAAACTAATAATATGATCTAAAAGTTATCTTGTAACTTGGTATTAGTTGCTATACCTGGCCTAGTGTTGAACTACTATGAAACTATTTTTTTTTATTAGTTTTTTTAAATTTTATTTACAGGACGTATTTGCGGGATGTCCAATACCATATCCGAAAAGAGAATTCCTTACCGACGACGATCAAGATGACAAAGGCGAATCGAAAGCTCGACAGAATCAACAACAGCAACAGCCTAATGTATGTATATTTATTTAGGTTGAATAAGGCATATTGCACGCTAATTCTACATACTACTAGTAGAGTATTAGGATTTCTTTTTTTTAAATTTATTATGTGGTTTTACTCAACTTGACTGTTTAATTTTTTAAATATATTTCTGAGATATACTTAGCTACATAAACAATTATGTTTGGTCACTGCAAAAGAAGTGATCCCGCTTTCACAGTTTAAGCTAAGGCTTATATGCATTTTCACTACTCCATATCTAGTGCCCTACATTATGTAGTGCACTAAAAATAGTGTAAGTAATCGCTGCGTTGGTTTCTATACTTAGTAAAACTATAATGTATCAAATAATACTGGTTTTAACAAGTATTTAATATACAATTAGGTTATTAAAGTAATATTTAATAATTAATTAAATTAAATTTACATAAAAATTCCAGACTCAACAGAACCAAGTTCAAGCAAACAGTCACGACCATGCGGCCAACAATGCTAAAAGGATGAGGATGTCAGGTACCATTTGGAGGATTATTAATAATTTTGCATTATTAAACTTTATTTTTGTAAAATAAGTAGATTAACAGATGAGACCCATTATGCAACCATTTAAAACTTCACAGGCATTCTTTTATTTAAAAAAAAAATATCTGATTTAACCCCATTTAGGTGTTAAATGGGGTTAGGCTATTTTGTAATATATAGTTTTGATTTATTTATGTGTGTATCGATTATAAAACTATTGGAATGGTTATGTAACTGTTCTTATTCTTCTATTGCGCTTATTTTTTTTTCTTTAGCTTTTTCTAATCTTTCAATTTTTTGGCAGAAATAATGTAGTGTAAAAATAAATTATTCAATCCATTTTTTCAGTTACTTTACTTATTATGTAAATATAGTAAGAATTAAGGAGGTTTTGAGGACTTTTGTTTTTATTTATTCCTCACAAACGCCTCCATTCTGCATTTCTTATCTATATAAAATATAACTGGTAAATTTCATACTCTTTTGTCCGCATAATTTTTATAAAAAGGGGTACGAAGTTTTTACTGTAAGCATTTTGAATTTTTGTAGTCTGACATTGTATCATGAAATTGAGTAATACTTAAATTATAACGCCATATTTTTAAAGTTTAGAAAAATATTAGTAATACACGAGATTTCAACATTATAAACAAATTTCATTGCTTATTTTCATTATATTTTATTATTATCTTTATTATATTTTAGTATAACGTATGATTGTAAGCACGACCGTTGCGGGTTCGATTGTCACTCGGGGGATGAATTTTTCTCACTCGCTCTGGTGAGCCACGGCGTTGAGTTACGCCACTCAACAAGCAATGTGTCACAAATTGCGGGATGGTGTTAGCAAAGGAGTGTCTTGGCATTAGGTTTCCTCTGCCTATTCTGCTTTTTGAAGGATATAGTGTGTGGTTGTTTAACGCATGTGAATATTTGATATGAATATTAACTTAAAACCTCCACGCAATCTCGCGATTAATGATCTTGACAAGTGGACTACAAAGTGATCCTTTTTTTTCTTTTGGGGTACGAAACCTTAAATTAATTTAATTAAAAAATATTTGTTGTACTATCAGGTCCAAATCAAGGCAACAACACCGGTGGTGGCGGCCAACAAGAATTCCATCAACAACAACAAATGATGTTTGGCGGACAACAACAAAACACTCAATCACAACAAGGAAACTTTCAACAACGATTTTAATATTAAATATTAATAGTTAAAGTGTCCATTTAGCGTTTAAAAGAAAAGTAAATGAAATGTTATCTCACTATAATAGTAATAATAATTTATTAATAATAATTAATAAAAATAAGTTATTAATATGAAAATTCTGGGTTAAAAATAATTTTCAATATTTCGATTTCTCTTCACAGAACATAATAATGTTTGTTATAATATCTGCATAAGTAGATTCTCAACATGCTTATACTTAATGCGAACAAAATTTAATACTGTAAACGTAAGTAGTGCTGGTTGCGGATTCGATTCCCGCTAGGGGTAACACATTATTTTTTTAAATGAAAGTCCTTAACCAGATTAATCGTGCATGTTTATAATTATACCTTGTTGGATACTCAACGATTCGAACACTACAGTAGTCTGTAATTATAAACATACGTTATTAATTTGGTTAAGGAGTTTTATTTAAAAATGTATAAAAATCGCGAATATCAAAAATCTTATTCCATTAATTTTATTTTCTCGCTCTGGTAAAAAGACAGCGCGACGTTGTTTGGCTAAAACGGATATATGTAGGAAATGGAGTGTCTTAACACTAGGTTCCGTATGCCTACCCTGTTATGTGCGGTATATGGTGTCAAGCTAAAAAATATCTGTATATTTTTTTATACATTTGTAAATTTTTGTTATTTCAATAAACAGGATTAGAAAATAGTGGAATAAGTATAATATTGAGTGTTTTGTCACAATGTGATTTTAATTGTTTAAAATAATAGTAATGGAAAAGAAAAGAAACTTCTTTTGAAACGGAAAAGGAAAGGAACTTCTTTTGAAACGGAAAAGAAAAGAAACTTCTTTTGAAACGGAAAAGAAAAAAAAAGATCTTTCCCCTGCTACCATGCGAGTATGTAAAATTTATTTAAAAAAAGAGGGAAAAGGGGGAAATTTTATTGATGTAAACACACAAGTATTAGATTCCTGGTTAAAGGAATAAAATAATTAGAAATCCGTTTATTCAAATTTGAACCGGCAACCATCACATTCAAGTAAATTACATTCTTAATATGCCACGATTGTAATAATAGAAATGTAATGTATAAATGTAATATTATAAATATGGCAGATTGTGAGCCATTGTCACTAATTTGTTTACTGTAAAGTTTTATTCAAATGCATTCAGTAGTTTTTGAGTGAAAGTGAAACAAACATTAATGCTGTTTGTTTCACAAACTACATATATGAGTTTGTTAGTATTTCAATCTTATTTATATCAGAATAACACATAGGCAACTATGTGAATATAATTTATGTAAAGTTTTTGTATAATTTGGCTAAATTAAGCAAAAGCCGGCGTTGACATCCGCCACTCATCGAGAGTGGGGAACGGAGTATCTTAACACTTCAGTCCCCTCTGCCTACCCCGCTGCGTACTGGATACAGCGTGAAACTGAATAGATTTCATAATAACACCTTAAAGCGAGCAAGCGTGTTTAGGTTGCTAGTAGAAAATAAAGCAAAAAATAATATTTTGTACAATAGGTTTATATGAACGTTTTTGATTGTTTTAATTATAACGTTTTCAAAGACTGACATATCATACACATAGGTTTTATTACAAGGCCCTAAAATTTTTATTGAGTATTTTTTTTATTATCAAAAATCTAATTTCTAATGTTGTATGATACATTTAATTTAATTTAACTTTGTGTTAATTAAAATTTTGATATTATTTGTTAATATTAACTAGACTCCATGAGAAATGTAAAGTAATGTAAATAATTATATGAGATCAATTAAAGAATAAAGATTTTGTAAATAAAATATTGTTTAATTTACACTTCATTTAAGAAAACTTAATATAATTTATACTCGAAATATAATATTATAACTAACAACTTATGGACGGAACCGTCTTGAATACAAGTCTTGTAAAGGTTTAAAAGTGAAATTCTACCACTAGCTAATACTACAGTTTTCATGTTTAATCTGACATAAAAAGTGTAGTAGAAGCATTTATGAGCAATTTGTGATAGGTAAAATAAATACTTAAAACAGATCTTGAACTAATAAAAATATAGGAAAATCTTCGAAAACTTTTAACGGTTTATTTTAAAGATCATAAAAAAACCCTTTTATATAAAAATAATTATATATTAGTGTTTAGTTGATTTAATATTAATAATACACGTATCTATAGTTTAAGTCATAATATTTTATAGATATTAATTGAATAATAGTCGCCATAGTACAGAATAAACTAAATATACTTGTATAGTAATAATTATTAAGAAAAGTTAAAGTCCTAAATTCTATCAAAATCTTCATATTTTATTTTTATTTCTTGTTTTGCTACATAATATTTTCAATTTTTTAATAAAATTTTACAGACCACTGTCTTTCTTTTCAGACGCTATTAGTAATGACATATGACGTACGTTTTTCTTTCGATAATCACGACTAGTTTACCACTAATCTCTGATACTAATTTTAGAATATCAAAATTTTCTTAAATTGTTCAACGTTTCAAAGGTGAGAATTCCATGACAGTTTCAGGTGCATTATGCGTTATAGTGTATTGGGCTTTGTTCAGATCTTCCCTATTTAGTTTGTTTTTGTCCAGAGGTCGAATGCGCGTGCGCAGTCTCCCACATCGACCATCCGCCACTTTGTCGAACACTTCTGAAATTTATAAATAGTGTCTTTTTAATATTAGGTATATTTAAAAATATTAATTTGGTATTGAAATCACTTATGATTAAATAAATATTTAAAAATAATTACTTTCTAGTTATGATACCGCCATCTGTCGTATATGTATAATACAGATTGGTACGTTGAGTTCTTTTACAAACTAAACAATGTCTCTAAAATTTGTAAAGCGTGGAGAGCAGAGTGATTTGTTCTCCACACTTTACAATTTCTATCCTAAACATACTAATTAAAGTGAATATTGCAATATCGTATACGGATGGCATATTAAGTAGGGTATAGTATATGTAATATCAAATTTAAGAACATATTTGTTTCGAATTCAAACTTTATTGTAATATAATAATAGATATAATATCAATAATCAATATTACTGTTATTATCATTGCATACGATATTAATATTATTAGATAATTTTTTTTGAGGCCGGTCGTGGCGCAGCGGCACGAGGTGTGACTGCAGAATCGACCGGTTGTGGGTTCGATCCCCACTCGAGGAGATGAAATATTTACTTAAATTTATATTTCCATTTCTTCGCTCTGGTGTCGAGGTTAAGCGCGGCGTTGAGTTCTGCCACTCAACACGCAATGCCTCCAGAATTCGGCAGAAAGTGGGGAACGGAGTGTCTTAACACTAGGTTCCCTCTGCCTACCCTGCTGTGTGCGGGATACAGCGTGAAGCTGATTTAATTTTTTTTTAATTTTTTTATAATTTTATAAATAAATAGACTTAAATAACTAGGCATCCAAATAGAAAGTGCACTTAACTAAGACTAGAGAGTGTAGGGTACGAAACAAGACTAACAAGTAGTTGCATTTTAACCTCATTATGCGTTCGACGAAACAAGTTATTGCAAATAGAAGGATGTCTGTCTGTCAATTAAAAAGTTAATACGCATAATTTACGGTCATTTAATACTTACGATCTTTTCTAAAGGAGTTGTGGCAAGCCATGTGACATAGAGAGGCGAAGCCTTTCAGCCTATCCGGGTCTATCGGGAACACGCCTATGGGGCTACTACAGATTGGTTCTTTTCGGCCGCTGCATGAATTTAAGCAAATTTCATAATCATTTGCTTGATTTCTTTTACTTGATTTTCTTCTTCTCGTCGTCGAAGGTCTTACAGTTGACGAAGGATTAATTCTGATATTAGTTATAGAGCCTCGAGGCGTTTTAACTCGAACTGTGAGTGATGGTCTCCGGTTTTCAGGTCGAACAGTTTCAGATTGTTGGTCAGGAATAACCGGTGAAGGCGATACCAAGTCAGAAGAAACGTTTACTACAGGGATATTTGACATTGGGATAGCAGAATTTCCATTCTGTACATTTGGTATTAAGCCAATTGGTATTAGTGGAGGATTACCGTTCTGATTTAGGGGCTGCTGTACCACAATTGTAGGGCCTTGAGCAGCTGGTATTAAATTTGGAGGAGAGGGTGGAGAAGGAGGCATAGGTGACATTTGAGTCATAAAAGTTGAAGATAGCTCCGCTTCAGCAGTTGCTGGAGTAGATGAAGGCTGTTGATATATTTGACTATTTTGAAGGCTTGGATCATACACTAAAACTGCACTAGGCATGTTATTATTTGGTGGCATGTTTCCTTGGAATTGTTGTATGGCAGGGTTTACAACTTGCGGTACTCGCTCGGTACCCATATCCTGAGTAACCATTTCTCTCCCAGAAAATGTGGTCGAGATTGTTGGAGAAGGTGTTTCTCCCGAAGTAGCTTGGGTCGACGTTGATGTTTTCCTCGGTATAAATGTAATATCAGTAGTAAATATTTCCGTGATGGGTTTTGGCGTGTAATTTGGGTCGTTTATTAAATTTGCGGCGAACCATTCCGTGTTTGATATTTCGGCTCGACATAGTTGTAACACTGAAACAAGATTATATATAGATATATATTAGAAAATTAAAGTATGCGACAATCTTAAAATTATTATAACAGATGAAGAAAAACTTACTAAAGTAGGTATTATGAATATTGCAAATGTGTGTAGGTAGGTTTGAAGCCCGAGCATAAACCTGCGACTGTAAACTTGACAGGATCTGGGTTCGATTCCCGCTCGAGGAAATTAAATATTTAATATTTTCGCTCTGCTATCGAGATAAAGCGCGGCGTTGAGTTCCATAACTAAATGTGACATAAGTATATACCTACTTATAAAAATTCTATTGCAATCAGTTATTTCGTTTACAAACACTTCAGTATATCTTTTGCGATACATATAAATATATGTATGTATGTAAGTAACAAGTCAGCTCATATCTCTTATTTGTCGATCGTCACATCACAGCGGAACACGAACAGGTTTTCAAGGTTTACTTTTTGCGATGTAACTCCCTAAGGTCAAGTCCCTCGGTTGGTGACAATGATATTTTGATTCAACCACATTGTTCCATTGATCGATTTTATAAACAATGGCGTATAGGTCCAACAGATGGTTATTATTGAGAAGACAATTGTGTAAAATTGTGTTTTAAATAACTCAAAGAATTATACATTTTTATTGTGATAGATTTATATTATAGTACAGTTATAACTCAGGTAAAACTAGAGATGATTTTCATTCATCAGCTTCGGCAGGGTAGGTAGAGGGAACCTAGCATTGACACTCCGATCCGATCCCCATTTTCCGCCGAATTCAGGAGGCATTGTCTGTTGAGTGGCGGAACTTAACGCCGCGCTTTGCCTCAACATTGAAAATATTAAATATTTAATTTCCTCTAGTGGGATCGAAGCCACAACCAGTCACGTTAACAGTCACACACTTGTGCCTCTGTGTCACGACTGGCCTGAAAATATTCGTCGACATTGTTACCTATTAGATACTGGTTATAACACCTAGCAAGATGTTATTTTACTAAGCAATGGACAATGATATAAATAAAAAAATGAACATATACTGTTTTATATTACTATTTTATAACTAAAATATTGCAAGCAAAAAATAATATAATCGAAGGTTTCCTAAAATAGTAAAAAAAATAATATTGTAAATCATGAATAGAAATCTAGTCTAGGTGCCATAAACTTGGTAATAACGCATTCTTGTAGAGTACACTTCAAATTAAACTCTAACTGTAATGTAATAAGGTAAATTTTCAAAAATCTCAATATCCATTACCAATATGTTTCTTGCGTACTAATGCGTACTATAATCATAACTCAGGAATGTTCACTTGCTACTGTTTACGTAGTAAAGGTAATGTTATAGATAGACATAACTCTACACAAACAAGTTCCATAGCTTCACGATGTATAGGTAGGCAGAAAAAGCCTAGTGTTAAGACACTCCGCTCCCCAATTTCCACCGTATTCTGGATTGGATGTCGAAATGCAGAACTCAACGTCGCTTTACAGAGCGAATAAATGAAAATATTATATATTTGATTTTCTTAAGTGGGAAAACTATCTACAACCGTTTACAATCACACGCTTCCCCCACTGGCCTCCAAATAGTTCTAAAATGGACAGAAATATAATGAAAGTCGGAGGCTCGATTCTGGTAGAGAAGATAGAGTAAAAAAAATAACAAATTAAGCATCATTTTACTATTTGCTTTGGATAATATTTGCATAAAAAACAAAGAAATAAGGGAAAGTTTCATAGGGATTATAGAACAATAAATTATTCATTTATTTTCATAAATCTCTATCCGTAAAGCAAATTACAAATATATTAGGACATTGAATAAGTCCTTTTTTTTGTTTAAAAAAAAAATTAAAATATAATGCTTACAATGACATTACTCAAAGTATTGTCCATCATTAGAGACCACTTTCTCCCATCTCTCTGGTAGCAATTGAATCCCCCGTCGGAAAAACGACTCATCTTTCGAGGCAATCCAGGAATCAAGCCATTTTTCGGCTTCTTCAAAAGAATGGAAGCGCTGCTCGCTTAAACCGTGCGCCATCGACCGAAACAAGTGGTAATCGGAGGTGACTATGTCCGGTGAATACAGCGGGTGGGGTAGAACTTCCCATTGAAGTGTTCCCAGGTAAGTTCTGACTGGTTTTGCCACATGTGGCCGAGCATTATCATATAATAAAATCACTTTGTCGTGTCTCTGCTCGTATAGTGGCCGCTTTTCTTTCAGAGCGCGACTCAAACGCATCAACTGAAGTCGATAGCGAGCTCCCGTGATAGTTTCATTAGGTTTAAGCAGCTCATAATAAATTACGCCCTGCTGATCCCACCAAATGCAGAGAAGAAGCTTAGAACCATGGATATTTGGTTTTGGCGACGATGTTGATGCGTGACCCGGCATGCCCCACGATTTTTTTCGCTTTGGATTGTCGTAGTGAATCCACTTTTCATCCCCAGTGACGATACGGTGCAGAAAACCTTTTCTCTTTTGCCGTTGAAGCAACAATTCACACATGAGAAAACGTCGTTCTACGTCTCTCGGCTTCAACTCATACGGCACCCAATGCCCTTGCTTTTGGATCATTCCTAACGCTTTTAAACGTTTTGAAACTGTTGACGCATCTACTTGTAACGTTTTCCCGAGCTCTACTAACGTCTGACATGGATCTTCTTCAAGCAATGCCTCCAATTCTGTCTTCAAATTTTGTCGGTGCTCCAGAACGCTCTTTGTCTTCAAGGTCAAAATCATTACTTTTGAAGCGCCTAAACCAGTCTCTGCACGTTGTATTCGACAAAGCATTGTCTCAACGAGAATTCTGTGTGCTTCTGCTGCAGATTTTTTCTGAATAAAGCAGTGCAATAAAATTCCCCGCAAAAACACTTTATTTGGCACAAAAGTACACATTTTCACAAAGGGAAAATAAATATGTAGTTGACACTGTAGTAAACACTATTCTACTATAATTTGAGGTTACATTTAGTACTACTTTGGTGATTCGTTACCGTACGAAATTCCATGCACAGAGTACCGCAACGCAATCTTTCAAAAAACAGCGAGAACTTATTCATTCACCTAATAGATATGTATCATATAAACAGAAATAGAAGCTTAATGTTATGTAAATATAATAAAACTATTATAAATATTAAAGGAAATATTAAATTATACAAAAAATATATATATAAAATATTAAAATCACAAAAAATATAATAATTAAATATAGATAAAATATTATAGTGTTAAATAATTATTATTTTGACGTATGTAACACCTAAGTTTTTTTAATATTCTAATTAACGCATGAATGCAGTTTCACCTCACTTTATGCAAGTTTCATAATTTGTCGGTAATATCTAATGATCGTTTACATACTTATATGGAATTCTTAAAGTTAATTTTTTTTTCTTTAAATTCGTATAATTAATTGTACGTATTATAACGATGTGTAATGTTTACCAGCCTTAAATGTAATTCTATTTTTTTATTTTTATCAAAATATACAAAATATTATGCAATATTTTGTTGTATTTGTTATTTCTATTCTATAAATCGGAATATACGGACGCTATCTGTATTATTCAAACTTTATGAATTAAAAATATATAATTGCTTATAGATATATATAAAATGTACGCCTACGAATAAACTCTGATATATTAATATATTTTACTGTATTTTAAATTATAACAAATGCTCAGCGTGAGCTATGAGAGAGAGAGAGAGAGAGAGAGAAAACTAATAAAGTTAGATAAAGATATCATAATAACAATTTAATATTATAGATATTTGCTTTTAACCGATGGGAATTGTGATCCAAACAGACGCCTTCAAAATGCGTCACAATGTCTCATTAAATTTACTATTTACTATGTACTGAGTTTATTTTTTATCTGTATTTTTGTTTATAAATAGAGGAACTATACCAGAAGAAATGTTTTTGGGGGGATTAACTAATCCAAAACAATTATTTTTAAAAGTTTTGCATGTTTTGTCGGTTTGTCTGCTTGTGTTTGCGTTTGATCACGCTTATCGCAGAATCGGATTAACTGATTTAGTCGCTTCACTCTGGTGTCGAGGCAAAGTGCGGCGTTGAGTTCTACCACACAACAAGCAATGCCTGTAGAATTCGGCGGAAAGTGGGGAACGCAGTGTCTAAACACTAGCTTCCCTTTGCCTACCCTGTTGTATGCGGGATACAGCGTGAAGCTGTTTTGTTTTAGTTTTTTATATAGTTACAGACATTCTCTTTAATTAAATGTTCTTATTAGAACACGAAAATAATCCCCTTAGTCATAATAATTGTGTAGTTCCAGCGGGTCGCTAATCTATTACTATAATAAAACAGTCGAAAAAATGTGTACGTGTACATTGAATAAAATTGATAAGAAATAAAAAGAATCAGCTTCACACTATATCCCGTATTCAGCAAGGTAGGCAGAGGGATCCTAATGTTAAGAGATTCCGTTTCCCACTTCCGCTGAACTCTGGAGGCATAACATTGCCGTGCGCGCGTGCAGATGTGAAATAACCAATTTTTTTTAAATAAAATATGAAAGATTTAAATTACGATTTATGAAATGTATAACAGTAACTATATATAAATAAAAATTCTAAAATAACCAACCGCTTTCTACTTTATACACTTAAATAATATAAAATAAATATAAAGTGTATAGTGTAATTGCGAGGTGTTGAAAAACAATGAGTTCATAAATGCACACCTTGAACTGTTTTTCATAACAAATACGAAATAATAATAAGTACTTACATTATGAAAAAAAATACGAATAAATATTTGTACTAGTTTAATTTTATTATTTAATCTTACATAAACCCTAAAAATGTATAATAATATAATATTTTTATATTACCGAAGGAACCTACTAACAATTAACTAACTATAATATACGTACGTACGTATTAACTATAATATACGTACTTAATATTTTTTAGCACTAGCCATAGGTACCTTCCGTATTGCACTTATAACTATTGAAATATTTTAAATATACATATTATGGTACTATAATATATATACATACATTATATTAATATAGAGTTAAAACATAATCCCTTTTTCAAAGTAATATTCTGGACAAGGTGTTTTTCTAAACAGATATAATATAGATATTGAGCTGTACTGTGTAAATTAAATATATAATCCAATTGTAGATAAGTGTGATTATTATTATAGATTTCAGATTAATAGTATAGACTGATCTAATAAAAATTATACAACACATTTACATGTGTTAGATAAAATGAATAATTTAAATTTCTCTACATCATTTTCAATCATAAATTAAAAGTCGAAATTATTTCTAAAAAAACTTAATTAATCAAGATATATCAATAAGTTATTTCGTAAATAAACTATAATACAATATTACGACATAACACAAAAGCAAACAATGGGTGAAAGTCACATAACAATTCTATAGAATCTACATGGGCCATACTGTATGGCGTTACACGGTTCAATGAATAATGTTGAAACGGTATTTCTATACTTGTTCTACTTTATTACAGTCTCTATTCTATATACAATAAGATTTAGTAGTTTATGTGAGTAAAATGAACTCACGTGTTAAAACGATGAGCGTGAGCGCGTCCTCCATACCGGCTGGTCACTGACTATCTGTTGGTTAAACCAGTATCTGACTATAGTGATGTACTTGTTCTTGTTGCTGTAGCTGTCTCCATTCTCCGTGTCTCGTTCATCGATGAAGTTGATTCATAAAATGATACTGTTATAAAATCTTTATTGAATGAATCTTTAATATACATACAGTATTTACGTAGTAGTTAGTAAGTAAAGCAACTTGCATAAATTTTTACTATTCATATTTCAAGCAATATTATAATGTTTTTTTTTTGCAAACGTATAGTTAATAGAACGTACTATACAGTATTTTTTGCTAACTATTTCACAAATGGTTTCGTTATGAAAATGATTTAAATCATATATGTAAGTACTCAACATGCATTGCCTTTAGAATTCGGTGGAAAGTGGGGACGGAAGTGCGTTAATGGGAACGGAGTGTCTAACACCATGTTCACAGGTTCCCTGTGTCGACACTGCTGTGCGGGATATCGATGGCTCCTAAGTATAAGGGCCAAAGTGTGAAATCACAACTTTACAGGAGAGGCTTCCAAAGTTTAAATTTGCTATAATTTTATGTTGGTACATCCGAAGAAAATGAAACTTTGCTTATCAGCTAAGACAACTATCCTCTTTATATATACCGTAGTATTTTGTTTATATTTATCCCAATATTTTTTTTTACTGCACAATGGCCCTTATATGTTAATTTTTGTTATATTTATTCTTCTTTAAAAACACTCTAAAAGGGCCAATGTACCACATTGGCTGTTTTACGCGTATTATGCTAAGTAACAGAATATAATATTTTTTTCATATTTTACTTATAAAATTGATTAATAATAAGACTAAGGTAACAACTGATTATTACGAATGACAGTAATTTAGGTATTGTGGTAACTATGTCACATAGAAACTTATACGTTATACCATTTGGTAACATGATGACTGAGTTTTCAGTTAGATCCTTTAAGTAACAGAAAAAAGGCGCATTTACATATTGTTTTAAAGAATAATTAGCCCCAAAAATGATTATTATTAGGCCATCTATATGAATATATTGTATTTCTTAAAGAAAAGCTTAATTGAATGTTGAATTTTACTAAGATCTAACTATTCAATTTAGTAAAAGTAGCTGAGGTCTATTCAATTTAGTAAAAGTAGTTGAGGCCAGTGGTGGCGCAGTGGCACGAGGTGTGACTGTAAAACCGACTGGGTGTGGGTTCGATTTCCACTCGAGGTGNTTAAGCGCGGCGTTGAGTTCTGCCACTCAACACGCAATGCCTCCAGAAATCGGCAGAAAGTGGGGAACGGAGTGTCTTAACACTAGGTTCCCTCTGCCTACCCTGCTGTGTGCGGGATACAGCGTAAAGCTGATTTTTAAAAGTAGCTTTAATAAAAAAAAGAACTGACGTGGACAGGCAAAAAATAAAATCTGTATAAAATCAAGCGAAAAATAAAGAGATAAAATCACATATTGTCTTTATTTGACACGATATAATTAGACGTGATCAAAGATTCTTATTAACTATTGTTATAATCTGGTGGTATAATAATTTTCGATAAAAATCACACAAGTCCTTCTTCTTACAACATTTTATCGGTAGCACCTGCTTATAATATAACAATAACCATTTCAACAATTTGTCTTCTTGTTCGTACTGGCGATCAAAGATTTTAATGTGACTTTCAATACAATCTTTTTATATTATAAAACGTAAATGTTTTGTATTAGGTCCCTCTATAGTTTTCAACTGATAGCAAAACAAAACAAACATACAAATACATATGTCCCACTGAGTTTTTAGTCTGATTAAACCGGGAATTTCCCGGGAAATCTGAAATCGTCTCTTCTTCAGTTTTTAGTTTAATTCTATCGCTGGCTATTTCGTTTGATTTTGAACTAGACTAGACTATTACAGATTTACTGTTGATATATATTAATAAATATCTTCTTGCATTTAGTAGTTTGTATTTTGATTTTATTATAGGTAAGAAGCAAATTATACATGTCTATTATATAATAATATGATACACATATATAAATAAATTGTTTCATGTAAATTATAATAGTTGATCATCATCCTTTGTAATAGTTTTTATAATTTTTATAATTACTACATATTTTTATTTTTTTCTCAGCTTTATGTTGCATTCCGTATGAAGCAGGGTAGGTAAAGGGAGCTTAGTGCTAGGGAACTCTGCTCTCCACTTTCCGCTGAGTTCTGTAGGCATTATGCTTTGAGTGGCGAAACTCAATACCGCAATTTTCCTCGAAGCGAAGAAGTGAAATATATTTTATTTCCTCGGAGGAGAATAGAACCCAAAGCTATCGCGTTCACAGACACATGCTTATGCTCCTGCACCAAGACACAGTTATCAATAAATTCATATTGCTTAGAATAATGACCAATGATCCAAAACTTATGAAGTGTACCACGCCTCTTGTCCTCATCAAGTTATTCAAATACTTTAATGTAAATAGGCTCTAACAATTTACCATTTTTTTTCCTATTTCTTATAACATATATTACATGCTTTCTCTGTATCTTTGTTTCTTATTAGTTTTGAATCTATTCATTCATCTACTGTCACGTTTCTTGATATGTTTTTTCCTGGAACTTAAGGCAGTAGAGATGTTACTTGATTAGTGATTATTATTAGATTAAAGCATGTTAATAGGTTAATTTTCTGATGTATAATTTTGATTATCTTAGTAGAGTCATTCCGAAATCTCTAATCAAACTTAAAATGCATTTATCAAGCTTATTACTGGCCTTAAATAGCAGAGGGGACAGTAAAAAATATATAGTACATAATCTGGGCAAATATTAATTAAAAGTAACGCCCAAATAACTCAAAAGTGTAAAAATATTTAAGGGCCTAAGTGTATTTTTTCTCAGTAAAACACGTATATGGGCCAATTTACCACTTTGGCCGTTCTATCTCATAATTCGTGAAAAAGAGACGTTTTTTGTTAATGTAATAAAAACAATACTAAGCTTTTGCAGTCAACACAGCCCAATCATTGCTCTGTTTAGCGTATAAGTATCAAACTGGCTGATTGGCCCTAAAATAAAGAAATATGTAGAAATTCCCCGCGTAGAAGTCTCAAATGACTATTTGGCCCTTGTACGTTTAAATGAATGCTACATAGGCCGTTGTATTCTAACAAAAAGTCCTGTTTCTATCCAGAAATTTCTATTTTTTAATAGCTGAGCTGACAAATCATATCGATAGAATGCGTTTGGTATAAAAAAGTCAAAATTGCCAAATTGTTAGTTTGGCCCATATACATAGGACCCATCGATATACGAGTAGAGTGAATCTAAAAAAGTACTAGAATGTTGCTGTGCTATTTCGACTGAACTTGCTAAGGAATTTGTAAGCTATAAATATGTCGGAACATATGTATTTACAAAAATGAAAAAAAAATACAAACACATATTTATTTGGCTTAAATGTACTTGATAAATATATACTCGATTCATGAAGGCGATTCACGATGAGATAAAAAGTAAACATGTCAAAAAAAGGTTCTTTTACATGACAGGCTTGATAGAGTTGTCATATTAATTGAAAAATATATATTTTAAGAATTAATACGCTGATAATAGCAATCAGCCATAAAAATATATCTTATAATTGAAATAGAATACCTACTGGTATTCTATTTCAATTAAGCGGGCAGAGAATATTTTTTTTTACAAAATTATTTAAATAAACGCACGGCACACACCCCACAATCGTGTGTCGAACCGTAGACGGACACTACTACATACACCAGAGTTCCAGGACATAAAATAGCACCACACACCCGTATGAGGGCGGACACTACTACATACACCGGAGCTGGGACATAAAATAGCACTACACACCTACTACTCGTATACCAAGTCAAGTGGTATATAATATGTCAACGATCAACGCCATACAAGCACAGCTTACGTATCGCGAGCGTACTACGAGACGGCATCAGCCACGACATAGTTAATGTCGCTATAACAGTTCGCATAAGCCCATCACGTCAGCTTCCGCGACGTCAAGCAACATTCAATATCATAATATTGGTCAAAGATCACTTGGATCCACAATATGTGTCGCCCCTACACATATATTGCCTTTATAAGAAATTCGATCCTAAAAGATCGTGCCATCATAGGCTTCGAATTATTATATTATATTTATAATATACTTGGTACGAGTCTTTATGTGCATCATATTTATTAGTACCGTAGTACTTAAGAGTTCGACTCGACCGCTGCCTTCCAGCATCACCACCACCTATATAGACAGAACGACGGTCGCGACACTCGGGACGACAATACACGAACTCGTCTCGATTAATATTTTATTAAAAATATATAGTTTGTATTATTCATAATTAACTTTGTTATTTATGCATATTGCCATGCATATTTTATTTTATTTATTTATTTATTTTTAACTTATACTCAAGGTACATACTGTTACAGTATTAATTCATAAAATTAAAATTTAAATTAGTGGACATCAATGGGGAACGGAGTGTCTTAACACTAGGTTCCCTCTGACTACCCTGCTGTGTACGGGATACAGCGTGAAGCTGACACCAAAGAAATAATTTTTATATTTATATATATAGTATATATAGTAAATAAAAAGAAATAATTAAGTTAAAAGAAACGAAAACGAAAATTAGTAAGTACTAAGAACAATAATAAAAAATAATGATAGTTTTCATATTTAAAGTCAGGAACATTTTATCTTAAAAATTTAAAAATGTTGGTATGCACTCGGTTTTTTTATTTTTATTAATATTTTTTAAATATGTCATGTACATGTAAAAACACCTAAAAGTCAACTTCTTCTCAAACTTCAGACATATTTTAATACTATTAAAATACATAATATCTCGTAATTAATATTAGAACATTCTTGTTCTAATATTATTAATATTAGAACATTTTGTCATCCTTCAGATTATATCCACCACTTTCAGTTATTTTCATAGAATTTTCATGATTCTGATATATGGATATTTCTATTTATGTTGTTTTTTTTAAGTAAGAAACTTAAAAATTTTGTTAAGTTTAAAATTATTTTCTGATTGTTCTGTTTTTGTTATATTTTGTATTGTTTTTGTTATTTTGATATTTTCATACTTTAGAACATGAGTAAACCTGGACCAAGTAACGCTTGCACTTTTTCTGATCTCATTGGAAAAACTGACTATTATTAATGTACTTAAACACGTAGAAGAAACGTGTTCTTATTTTATACAAAGGTATTTTATATATAACATTCAAGCACAACAAGCAATAATGCTGTATATAAAAAACTCCACGTTAAATAAATTAAATACAAATAAAGAAATACAATAAAGTTTGAGAAACAGAATTTTTTTGTTTACATTTTGTCCCATGCCATAATGAATCGAGTATAGAGATGTGAATTTTATTTTTCTTCTATATCTATAGGTAACTGTATGAAACCTCTTTGTAAAATGACAATTAGCGACTCTTGTACAAAATATATTTTGAAAGAAGATTTAATTTTTGATTTATTACAATGAGAAAAGCAGAAAATTATATTAATTATAATTGTGCATATAAAATAACTTAAAAGTGCTGAAAAAATCATCCCTAATTTTTATAATACTTTTAAGCATTGTACGAGCATGTCTAAGTTACGAAAATAATGTTAATTTTGAAGTAATTGGACCATTTTATATTTCTAATATCGAACCAAATATAAAGAAGTAGCTATTATTATCATTTTATGATTTTTAGATACCTTTGGCCAAAGTAAGACCACTTCAAAATTTTATTGGAGGAGCAAAGTTAGGAGAGTTAAAACACCATGTAAGTACATTTAAATATGACAAAAGTTAAAATTTTCTATACAGTAAATTATCGTTATTTTAATTTTAGTGTGGCTAAAGGTGTTACGAAATTAATAATCCATTAAAACTTTCACAATTATTTATTTTATTATTTAATATTTCACGCTTCGTATGTGCAGTGTTTTTTACCTTTACATAATTTATTATATTATTATTATACTTTCCGCATTTTGCGGTTAATATAGGAAGAACTTAATGACACAATACACAGTTCTTCGGTTTCCGTCCATATAAAATGATTCTAGGTCGAGTGCTCGCATATCTACACGCATTTTCTATTTCCCCGATAAGAATATGAACCTATAGTCCATGGCGTTAGCTAAGACCTGAAAACAATTGCGACAATAATAAGCTGCAGTATAGACTTTCTTCTTATTTTAGATTTCTACTTATTTACCACGTTGATACCAACTCGTTTAATAGTAGCGCTTTTAAGCTTTTACGTCGGACGAGAAGTTCCTTGTAGTTATTTATATTCATTTCTTTTTTTTTCTATTTTTAGCTTTAGGATAGACAGTATATCCCGCACATAGCAGTTCCCATTAAGATATTTCCGTTTCCCACTTTTCCCTGAATTCTGGAAGCATAGCGAGTTGAGTGGCGAAATCCAACGCCTCGAGTGGGAATCGAATTCACAACCCGTTTACAGTCGTACCGTCGTGCCTTGCGCCACGAAGGAGAATGAAAAAAATGAGAATGTATTGATATTCTACAATTCTACATGTTTGAGCCACATAAAATGTATTATATGTATACGCATATGATATACGAGGCCAGTCGTGGCGCAGCGGCACGAGGTGTGACTGCAAAACCGACTGGTTGTGGGTTCGATCCCCACTCGAGGAGATGAAATATTTACTTAAATTTATGTTTCCATTGCTTTGCTCTGGTGTCGAGGTTAAGCCCGGCGTTGAGTTCTGCCACTCAACACGCAATGCCTCCAGAATTCGGCAGAAAGTGGGGAACGGAGTGTCTTAACACTAGGTTCCCTCTGCCTACCCTGCTGTGTGCGGGATACAGCGTGAAGCTGAAGCTGAAGCATATGATATAATTATGATAAACATTTTGGCTTTCCATGTGCTGGTTTTCATATATCAATTGTATGATGAACGAAAACTTTTGTATCGAGCCTTTTGTGCCGGAAGTATTATCACGAAAGAAAGAGTTCTTACTTCAACTCACTGTTTTTTAAGTAATAGGAAAAGGTACATATATATTCATAGATAATAGATTAATTTATTACTGATATAATTATTAGATACTATTTATAATGTCAATGTGATTTTTTTATTAATATTTGTATTATTTGGTTAAGAACATTTTTTAAAATAAATATTTAAATCCTAAATAGGCTAGGCTATAAATTTAATAGCGATGTTAGTGTTACAATTTTATTATTTATTAATTAAAATGTGTTGTATACTTTTAGGAGAATACGTAATTTTGATCGGATTAGAGTGGTTGGAGGTACTCTAGATACATTGGTACCATACATACCATTTCAGGATGTACAGCAATGGCGGTCTATAGAAAAGCTATATTCACAGAGACTTTACAGATTTCCTGCTTATAATTTGGCTATATTGGTAATATCCTACTTTTATTTTAGTTTATTTAGCCTATATTTTCAATATTTTTAGCAAATTTGTACATAAAGCAATTAGAAATTTATTATTATTTAATTAGAAAGTTAAAGAAGAATGGAATTTTAATGAGGTTGTAAATAAAATTCCATACACACAATGGAATCAAGATTTTGATGGAGTATGTTATGGTACTACTGTTAAAACAACAAAAGTATGTATGACAAATACTCTATAAAATATTAAAAAAGTTATACGTTGTTATAAGATTGAGTTTTTTGTTTTTAATATGTTTGAGGTTTTCTCAGTAAGTCCTTTCATTTGACACCATATTAATGAAATGCATTGAAAAAATTCAATCCGCTATCTTGAATGTAAGGAACATTCAAGATGGCGGACATTCAAGATGGCGGATTAACTTTAGCATTTAAGAAAAATACAATTAATGTTAGATATCACATTAACCTTTTTTAGAGTTGGAAAAGCAATAAAAGTCTTTTTGCCATTGGTTTCCGCATGATCCCCAGAAAATCATGTGAGGTCAGGCTGCTTCGATGCTGCGAGTTGTTTTACTGCACACAATATGATATTAAGTCATCAACCTCGGTTGTATGTATAATAATAATTGTATCAAATTGCATCTTGTTTCGTCTATATTTAAAATGTTTGAATTAATATTTGATTAAATATTTTTTGGTTAAAAAAGAAGGCAAAAAGAACCAGCCTAGTGCGAGTTGGATCCCGTATCCGCCATTATCTATAAAAATGGTTAAAAAATAGTTTTGTATGAGAGCCCTCATAAATATTAAATCAGTTTTTCCTCTTCTTCCAAAAAAACTATCAAAAGAAAACAGCATTTGTTTAGGTTACTATAAACAAATTGAATTTTAACTATTTTTAGGACGTAGATAGTCGAACTATGAAAACCTCTCCACAACAACAAATTTTAAATATTTTATTTTTTTTTAATTTAGAATCATGTATATTAAGTTATTATTTATTAAAATGTACGGTAGGGTATCGGGATCTGATGATTTTATTTCTCGATCAAAAGTTCGCTTAGGTACTAGAAAGTCAGAACTGTTGTATTATAAATTGTGTAGTTTATTTTTGAACAAGCTGAATATTTTTCCAGGAGATAGAAGGAGGAGGTTTAATTTGTTATGGAACCAACGATCCCGCCGAAGGTTCACAAGGGGTGTTAGTAGGAGTAACTTCCCTTATAAATGTTGGACTTCCTTCCTTACATAATAGAGTTGGATTACATTACCACTGGGTCACTGACCGTTGTTCATGTATTAGCTTTAATTATTCTTTATTTATATGTCTTGTAATACTAATTGCTGGAAGAACTTATATTTATAAATAAAACCAAATGAAAATAGCAAAACCTTAACTTGTATTATTGTTAGTACGTAAAATAATTTAAGTTCTAAATTAATATAAGTGCTGTTATTTCTTTCAATGTATTTGTAATACGAAGATACTCTAGTAAAAAACGAGCCAACCCCGTAGCGATGACCACTGACTATACCGACAAGGATGCCCCTGCCTCCCTGCTCATTCGGGTCTCTTGTGCCCATACATACTAATGGTCCACCAGAATCACCCTGGAAGTAAAAGTTAATATTTTATTCCAGCACTTGCCAGAATATAGAAAGTTCGCTAAATACTTTATTTATATCGCAGCCTTTAATTAAAATTGCACAATTTGAATTGGATATGTATTATTGTACGAATATTTATGAGGTTTTTCTTCTCGTACGTCATAGAAAAATGTTCTTAGTAAGTTATGAAATATGAAATTTTGAGTTTATTTTTAAATTATTGCAAAATTTCAATTTATATATTTGAGCATGAGTGTAGTATGAGGAGGGGCCGGATGGTCCGTGCCCACCCCAGAATAGTCTGGTGTCCACACAAGAAAGCGCAAAGTTATATTCATTATATTGCCTGTCTTATGCTATATCTAGAAAATTGAGCGGAAAGTGGAAACGAAGTTTTAATAAGACTTGGTTCCCTCTACCAAGCTATATGCGGGTACAGTGTAAAGTGTAAAGCTGAAAATAAACAATATATACTTAAATAGATTATTGAAAACATACTTTATTGACATCAGTTACTAAGCTAGATGTGCAAACAAACTTGCGCATGTTTCTGTTATGTATTTGATTGCAGCTTCTCATTGGAAGAAGCTTCAATGCAGCGAGGAGAAGCCTATCTGATGACATCTGCAAATATGTCACACAATTAGCTAAGTATACTTTAAATGATGACCAATTTTCGCTTAATTTTTTTAAAAATCGTATATCGTAATAGCTGTGATGGTATAATTATGCTGAACGCTATGGTTCTAAGTCTATATCTATATTAGTTCTATTTAAAAGAAATTGCATACATAAGTCGTGGTCTAGGCCGGTAAAATGATATGGAAATACCAAGGTTGACGATGAGCATGGAACGGAGTGACTCATTATTACCTTTGCTTAGGTATAACGCCGTTTTCGCAGAACCAGACTCGCCACGCCCGCCCAGATTTATACCGAAAACTTGAGATCCATCTTTTCATAAGATGTGTGTAATAAAAACTTAAAACCTTACTGTGTGAGAAATTCGTCCATAGCCGGACACAAGACATTCTCCTACATAGTCTATGCGCCGACTCGCGTATGGAATGTAATTGACGAAATTGTTGTAAATGAACGGTGTACGTGTGAACTGAAAATAATAATCACAAAATGTAGTAATTTATGTATATTGGCTATAAGTACATTAAGTTAAACATTTTTTATAAATATCGCCATGACTCAATCCGGCGGCTTCAAGCTATAATTTATATAACAAACTTTAATAGGGAAAATATGTTGTTCAACGTATAAGCGCAATGGAATTCGAGAACGCGAATAAAACCAAAAACGTGGAGTGTCTTGATATTAGGTTCTCTCTGCCTACCCTGCTATGCTGCAAAATTGTTTATATTTATTAGATCCTTACAACTGACTAGACAAAAATGCTACATTTCATCGCCAAAAGTTGCTTAAAATAAAACATTGATATATATTTACCAGTACTGCAATGTCATCTTTAGGAAATTTATATGTTGACGGATATTTAACACTTTGTATAGTTCTCCACTGGCCGTCCCTGTCGCTGTCGAACCTACTGTGATATGCGCGGTTTCTCAAGTTCCCAGCTACAGCGTATATATTTGATACCGATTTTGTTCCCCTGATTTTTTTTAAGTAGTTAATACGAGTAAATGTTATCAATTAGGTAATATAAAATAAATTGTTCAAATCATTAATAATAATAATAGTTACATTTTAAGATTAAAGATACCTATGGCTCATGTGTATATCATTCCTGTCGGTTATAATACATTTTTATTTATTTTGTAGTTGATTTTTACATCTAATGTTATATTTTACTCAACCGGACCGGTGAAATGCCAGAAGTAATTTAAATAGAATAGCTGAGACTTCATGTTACGACTACGGGGTGTACTCAGATACGCAGCGACTTCGTCAAGACAGCATATATATTTATAATATTTATATATTATTTACAGGTTACATAAAACATGATCTTACCCACCAACACCGAATAATTTTTGACAAAAGTTGGGATTGGATGAGAAACAGTGCGCTGCCGATAGCAGCTTCGTAGGCGCTACAATAACGCCTCCGCAAAACGTTGTGTAAATACGAGAGTATTTTATTAACACCTTGAATGCTACCTAAACATATTGTTTTATTGTAAAATTACATAAAAGTGATGTAATTTTCTGGTTAATGCTTTAAAAGTTATCCAAATACAAACATATTCTAGCTAAACATTGGATAGCATCTACTTCTATTGTTAATGTTAAAACTGTTACTGTGGATATATGATAATCTTAATGACAATATAATTTTCTATAGCCTATTAGAAATTATTCTTCTCTGATTCTCACAGTCCCATGGACAATATGAAATGTTTTACGTAGCTTCAAATATAAAGTTGCAGTTTTTCTAGATCATCATTAATTGTAAGAGAAAAAACTACAAATAAATTATGCATTTAAAGTTAAATTTAAGTAAGCCAATGTATCTGAACTTAAATTTATAGAATCTAAATGTGTGTACTAGTGAAATGTGTAAAATATAATTTTTGCTATGTATCCATAATGTGATACTACCTGATAAGGAACATCTCCAAGTTGAGCTGGTCTTCCGTTCACAACTCGAAGTACGTAGTCATTATGTATTGATTTATTGTACGATTCTATTAATGGTATACTTAAAATATTTATAAAAAGGTATACGAAGTAAAATTTTATAGCAAGCATCACCAATGATTGACAGTGAACTAAATTGTCAAACTTATCTGACAAATTTTAAGAAGAATAAATATCATATAAGTATCGTCTAGACGACTTTTAGGATAAAATAAATGTATACTATATTCCTAGCGGTATTCCTAGCTAGTTATTTAAAGAGAACGAAGCGCCAAACGTTACGGTCTCTACCTACCTCGTTTGGTTCGTCCATTGCCTTCAACTCTTCATACACTCTACCCATACCCTTCCGTCTTCCGGGGGGTCCTCATGATTTTTACATTTCCTCCCGTACGTTTGATACTGTATTTTCGAAGGTCAACCGAGGTCTCGCCCTAACTCTTTTACAACTTTTTTTTCATAAATCTTTTATGCCATGTTTTTATCACTCATTCGTCCGACGTGCCCAAACCAACTGAGAAACAACCAACCTTCTTTTTCTTTCTGTGTATCTTATCATTACGGATTCAATCAGCTAAGCTGACTTCATATATCCTACAAAGAGATCACATCTTCACAGCTTTCATCTTTCTGAGAAGAGAAGAGGTATTGTTTCTTCTATCATAAGCTTGCCCGTATAACCCGAATATTTATTAGATACTTAACTACTAGTGGTAATGCCTTTAAGTGAGTCGCTATAGTATATTTATAAATATTCGTCCAAATCGTTGAGGAGTTTCGTCTCTTAACATCATCCGAACAGCAATGCTCAATCATCAAATGCTCTTATTAGTAGGTTACTGACTATTATTCATGTATAATATTTTATTGTTTTTTACTTATATGTATATCTTGTAATGCTAAATGCTCGAGAACTTTTTTTAAAATATGAAAACCAAATGAAAATAACAAAAAACATATTTTTATTATTATTAGAACGTGAAATAATTTAAGTTCTAAATAAATAGAAGTACTGTTATTACTTTCAATATATTTGTAATATGAAGATACTCTAACAAAAAATCCACCAACTCGAGAACGATGACCACTGACTATCCCGACTAGAATGCCTTTGCCTCCTTGCTCATTTGGGTCTTTTGTGTTCGTACATACTAATGGCCCCCCAGAATTACCCTGGAAGTAAAAGTGGATATTTTATTATAGTGCTTGACAGAATATGGAAAGTGAAATTTGAGCATAAGTTTTGTTGGATATGTATTCTATGTTTATTTTTATATGCTTTTTTTCTCTTGTATAATAGTTTTCTATCATATAAGATTTTAATGTTTTAAATACTTTCTTTAGGATATTTTTTTTTTGTTATTATAATTTTATATTATTGTAAAATGTTAATTTATTTAAATAAAACTTGGATTTTTAATTTATTTATAACAGTACCAACGACTAGCAATATATTTGGCTCAATTCCCACTCTTTAGTTCCTCTTACAACTACTTAAAATAAAATAAAAAAAGAATATATAAGTAGATAATTGATTGAAGACATACTTTACGGAAATCAGTTACATCGGTAGAAATGCAAACAAATTTATTCATATTTGTTTTATGCTTCCGGCTGCATCTCTTCATCGGCAAAACCGTCAATTCAGCGAGAATAAGCGTATCTGATTTCTCCTACAAATGTATCAGACAGTTCAAACGATGTGATTTAGATGTTAAGCAATACGATGATTTTTGCTTCACATTTTTCAATATCATAATCAACGCTTAGTTTTGTTGGTATATGTTAAACGCTGTTATATGATATAGATTTAAGTTTAAGTATACAATTTAAGATTAATATGTTATATATAAAATTTATCTTAAATTGACCAATTTAATATTAAGTTTGTTAAGCAAATATAATTTTTTAAAATAAAAATTTATTTTATATATAAAATTTATTTTAAAGTGGTACGTTGGTCTTGACCAACAAAATATAATGTTAATAGTGATATATTATTAAATTAACTTAGGTATATGTGGAGTTCGTTTAGGTGGCCGAATCTGCATTGAAGAGATAAAATGGCACCCAAAGACCACCTGGCTTCTCCCCTTCCTATGCCCATGGTCATATAAAAGGATGAGGACCCCCGGAGGCAATTTATGAATAGGTTGATGACAGTGGACGAGGCCGAAGAAGAATGCAAAGCCTACAATCGCCAAGCAAACATTAGTGGCTTCTTTCCCTCAAGCTTACTTGTAAGGGGTAAAGCGTAAAACTAAACGAGTAACTTGGCTATAAGGGCGGTTTTGGCAGGGCCAGACTTCTTTTTCACAGCTTTATTTTGAAATCTTGAGAACTATCTCCATATTCGGTGCCCCCAAGTGTTTAATAAAAATTTAAAACCTTACCTTCTTAGAGGATCGACCAAAGCCCGCTAGTAGACACTCTCCTCTATAGTTTATGTGCTCACTCGCGTAAGGAATGTAATTGACGAAATTGTTGTAAATGAAAGGTTTAACGGTAAACTGAAAATAATAAGAAAACAATGCTGTATTTTAAGTACATTGGCTGGATTTTAAGTACAACTAGTTTAAATTATAGACATTTTTAGAAATGTCATAGCTCAATCTTGATCTTTCAAGTTCATTAACCTAAAGGTAAGCAGAAAAATCAAATTCTCTTTGCGAAAAAACTTATTTTGAAAAATGCGTAAGCGCTATCGAATTCGAAAGGAAAGCGAATAACGAAGTGTCTCGACATTAGGTTCTCTCTGTCTACCCTGCTATGCTGCAAATGTAGTTAAGCTATTATATTTATTAGCTCCCCCCAACTGATATGAAAAAATACCACATTTTTAAATGAAACTAAAGTTTCATTTAAAATTTGTAATAATCGTGAAAATCAAAGAACTCATTATACCACATTTTACTGCTTAGAGTTGTTTAAAATAAAACATTAATGTATATATTTACTAATATTGCAATGTCATCCTTAGGAAATTTGTATGTTGACGGATATGTGACATTATTTAATTTTCTCCATTGCCCGTGGTTGTCGTTGTCCAACTTCTTTGGAGATCCACGGTTTTTTAAATTCCCAGCTACAGCGTATTTATTTGTTAGCGATTTTGGGCTTCTAAAAATTTTAGACGTAGTTAAAACGAGTAAAAAAATCAAGGCATGTACATAAATTTCTCGAATCGCTTCTTCTTCCTCCTGCCATTAATCCCGGCGTATGTTGCCAAGATCTACCTTTCTGCTTAATGTACTCCACTTTGCACGATCTGTAACGTCCTGGGTGGTTAGATCATTAGCTCTCATCAAACATGGCTGGCACAAGCGCTGGTTGGATCACATCCAACCAGCGCTTCCTTGGGCGCCCGAGAGCTTTAGCTCCAGGGACAAACAAAGCAAGGCACTTCCATCTGATATAGTTCCTAGGCCGGCGCGTAACGTGACCAAACCATCTCAGGCGACGCTCTCTTATCCGCTACGTCACGGACCCCAACACTACCTCGAATGAACGTATTACGAATGCGGTTAGACCGCGTTACGTCGTATATACACCTCAGCATCTTCATTTCCGTGACGTGAAGCTCCTGAAATGCCGTCTCCTGATTCACTCGCTATCGCTAGCCAACATTTGCTGTCGTATAAGAGAACCGGTCGGATGATGCTCTTGTATATTAAACCATTGAGCTTGGGCAGTATTCTGAAGTCGCAGACCACACAAGTGACCTCCCGTCATATGGCCCAAGCAGCGCTTATCCGGTCATGGACATCGTGATCGATGCCCCCAGACTTGGACATAACGGATCCAAGACTGAACATTTCCAACTTAACGACTGGCTCAGGATCTATAAGGATAGTGCTCGAGTCCGGGATCCCACAGGCCATGTACTCGGTCTTCGATACATTTAGTTTAAGACCGCCGATCTCAAGCGTGCCTTTCCAGAGGTTTACTTTACGCTCCAGTAACAGTCAGTTGTCGTCAATGATGAGTGTTATATCATCGGCGTACATCATCAGCCATAGACGCTGATCCTGGATGTGGCCCGTGATAGTATCGAGTACAACATTGAATAGGACCAGACTAAGAGCTCGCGTGAACCCCTACTGTAATCTGGAAGGGTTTAGACTCGCCAACAGCAGTCCTAACTCTAGAAGCGGAGTGGTACGTCTCTCCGATAATCTCAATATAGGCCTCAAGGATCCCTTTGGATCGAAGTGCCCACCAGATGCACTGACGAGACACACAGTCAAAGCCCTTCTCTAGATCTAAAAAGGCCACATGCAGAACTCTCCTTTTTTCCTGTATGCGTCCATCAAATTCTGAGGGCGAAAATGGTGTCCATAGTTATACGTGATAAGGTGCTAAGGATTCTTTTAGAAGAAATATTCACGACTGCCAGATCAGACGCAATACAAGTTCTCAGAATATTTTCTCCCTCTGTATTGCGAAGACCATGTCCAAAACCTGCGTGAACACGTTCATATGGCTCAGCAACCTTATCGACGTGACCGTTCAAGTCCCCTCTAACTAAGACCACTTCGGTAGATGGTACAGTGAGTAGCACTAGCACCTCTTCATACTGCTCCGAGAATGTCTCTATCTCATGTCTATATATTTTTTTATTTTCTAGTTTATTTTTTCCACACACTCAACGATATTATATTATGTTATTTGAGAGACAACAGTTATGTAATTTTTCAAACAGACTAGAGAAATTTCAGAAGTAATTTAAATAAAATAGTTAGGACCTCAACCTTGAGACCTTGAGATGACCACGGCGTGGAATCTTATAATTTTATAATATTTGCTACTTACATTTTATAATATTTGTATATTATATAAAGGTAATATGAAACATGAACTTACCCTACAATATTGAACAGGTTTTGACAAAAGCTGCGTTTCTGACAGAAACACTGCGCTGCAGAGAGCAGCTTCGCAGGCGCTATAATGACGCCTCCGCAAAACGTGTGATATATACCAGATTTTCCCTTCGACTTAAATGCTATCTAAACATAGTGTATTATTGAACTAAACAGATTGTATATTATATTCATGTATTTATAAATATGATGTAATTTTCTGTAATTTATTTATTTTAATATTTCAAGTTCAATATTGCTGCTTTTATTCGTAATAGTAAAATTGTTACAGTAGGTCATATGATAATCTTTAGGGGGCAGGAGAAGTCGTTATGCGCATTTCCAACTCGGGGGACGTAGTTATTATGTACCGATTTGTTGGACGATTCTATTAATGGCATATGTAAAATATTTAGAAAAAGGTACACGAAGTAAAATTTAATAGCAACCATCACCAATGATTGACAATGAAGTAAATTGCAGGAGAAGTCGTTATGCGCATCTCCAACTGTGCCTACCCTAGAGGAGTTACTGAGGGAGGATCACCGTGATCCTTCTGCAAAACATAGAAGCTGCCAGTGCCTTAGAAGAAAGTCCAGGCGAAAAAACAAAAAGGTATATGATGATTTTATTGACAATAGAACTTCTTATCGTCTTCTAATAATTTTCTATTATTTTCCCACGGACGACATTAAGTGTGAAGGCATGAAGATTCAATTAAGAGAAACCAAGGTACGATGTAGACTTTTTTTATATGGAAAATGACAAGGCAAACGAGCGTATGGATCACCACTGCTAAACTGTATCCCGCCTGGAAACACAGCCACAGGTAGACTATTCTACAGTTGCATGGCGCGTGGAAGGAAGTATGGATGGTATTTAATTTTAGGACATACAGTGCGGTTAAAGAATTCGGCGGCAGGCAAAAGGTAAAACCACACCACAGAATACTCCCCATGATAAAATACGGTAGAGAACACACAGTGAAGAGACGGCACTATGCAAAGCCAAAGTGTCAAGCCGTTGTATAAGATCAAATGGATACTGGAGTGAACCAGCCCAAGGATGAGAACAGTACTCCACATGAAGCCGAGCCTAGGCTTTATATAGGACCTACTATCACGCTCGGCTGATGACCAGTTTTTTGAGGCCCACTTGACCTTGCTTTCCGGATGATCGCGATACTGGCAGTTGTTCGAAACGCTAAGGCCCAATATGCTATATATACTGTGCGCCGCTGTAAGCGGAGTGTTTTGAAAGACTAGTGACACGACAAAAGGAGTTTTTTTAATTATTCTTTATAACATGTTGGAGGACGACTATAAATAAATTATGTAGAAAAACAAAGGCCAGTCGTGGCTAAGGGGCACAAGGGGGACTGTAAGCATGACTGGCTGTGGGTTCGATCCGCATTCGAGGAAATGAAATATTTATTTAAATGTATATTTTCATATCTTCGCTCACTTACGGGAAGTGGAACGGAGTTTTTTAACACTAGATTCCCTCTGCATATCCTGCTGTGTGCGGGATACAGCGTTAAGTTGATTTTGATTTGATTTTTTGATTTCATTATAAAATCATTTTAGCAGCAAGTAAAATGTAAGTACTTACAAGGCCATTATATCAGAATCTAAAATTGTGGTCCCATATTTCATTATAAATAAATAATTATAAGCCCACCGTGTGGCATATCAATAGTGAAACATATAAATTATAATTTGGTTGTGGTAAAGTATAACCTGATAAGGAACATCTCCAAGTTGAGCTGGTCTTCCGTTCACAACTCGGGGGACGTAGTTATTATGTACCGATTTGTTGGACGATTCTATTAATGGCATATGTAAAATATTTAGAAAAAAGTACACGAAGTAAAATTTAATAGCAACCATCACCAATGATTGACAATGAAGTAAATTGCCAAACCTATCTGACATATTTTAAGAAGAATGACTAAGTACAGAAGACTTTTAGATAAAAATAAATCTAAATAATATTATATGTATACAAAAATATTATTATTTACATTTTTTTATATTATATCATAATACGAGTTGTAAGTGACAAAAAAATCTGTTGCATAATTTAATAAATATTCTGGGTATGTATAAATATGACAATAAAGTTGTAATAAGTCATTTGTTCCTCTTTTCTTTTGATGAATACATTTTAAATGACTTATGTATGGAATATGTATAATAATTAAATATAATCACAACCAAATTATTTTGACTGATAACTTATGAAATATTTTCTTTCTATATATACTTTTTTATTGGCCCTACTAGATATATGCGCTGAAGGAAATAACCTACTATTAATGGTTGATGATTCTCCAGATGTATTTAATTTTAGTGTAAGTGTCTCATACAATGTAAGGTATCATTAAAAGTAGATATAATAAGCCTCTAATGATTATATTTTAGAATATTTTAGAAGAAAACAAGAAATTTGAAGCGTATATTGACATATGTCCATTAAAAATATTAGGTGGTTCTGATGCTGCAATATCTGACATACCATATCAAGTAAGGCTTATTAAATTTTTATCTGTATATTTAGGAGAACCTATTTATTTTTAAAGTTATGAGGAGGATTGTAGGAAAAAGGAAAAAAGATGCATGTATACACGTATCTTTTGATTGCGTTGACATAGAAGCTTAATTTTGTGCTTCAATGGACCGTAGACCTGAATATAATTTCAGTTTGATATCTTAAAGCAATCTCAGATGGTCTAGAGACCACTTACGAGTAGGTCTCTACAGACGGACAACATATTGGTCCTATAAGTGTTCCGTTTTTCTTTTTGAGGCTCGGAACCCTAAAAATGTCAAAATGATTGATGTTTCAGGTAGCGTTAAGAAAAAAATATATAGCAGGGTATCTATGGTCAGCTTTTTGTGGAGGATCATTGATAACTATGAAATATGTGGTTACAGCTGCACATTGTTTCATAGATAACGAGTAAGTTATCATAAGAATATATTTTATTTGTCACGTATTTTCCATATCTTATATAGAGGGGGAAGAGTGTAAGACCTTATTATTACAATGATTTGTTGATAACCATTATTTTGATTATTTTGCTTTCGGAGGTTGCTGTAACTATTATTTTAAATATAAATTTATCTCTTTGATAACAGAGCCGATTTTGAGGCCGGTCGTGGCGCAGCGGTACGAGGTGTGACTGCAAAACCGACTGGTTGTGGGTTCGATCCCCACTCGAAGAGATGAAATATTTACTTAAATTTATATTTCCATTTCTTCGCTCTGGTGTCGAGGTTAAGCGCGGCGTTGAGTTCTGCCACTCAACACGCAATGCCTCCAGAACTCGGCGGAAAGTGGGCAACGAAGTGTCTTAACACTAGGCTCCCTCTGGCTACCCTGCTGTTTGCGGGATACAGTGTGAAGCTGATTATTATAATTATTTTTATCAGCGGGAAGCTAAAAAACTTTAACAATATAAGAGTTGTGGCGGGAACAACTGACACTACAGTGTCTATACTAGCCTGGCTGGAGGAGCATTGGCGAAGAGTAAAACATTTCTATAAGCATAAATATTATGATTGGACTTATTTAGAACACGACTTCGGTGTAATTGAGGTATTACGTTAAAGTATTCATTTAATATGTGTTCTATCAATGTTTGTAGCATGAAATGTAAGAAACTTATAATTGTTATTAATATATTAAGATCAGAGCGTAATTAAATTATTACTTTATTAAATTCGTTTAAACTAAAAGTTTAAGCTTGCTAAAATTTAAAAATAATATTAATAAGAACTAGTAAGTGACTGTGGCTTTTATAGAACATTTTTAATATTTACTTACGTTTATTTAGGCAGTATCATAAAAATTACAAAGTTCTTTATATAGTCCTACTAAACGCTCTTTGCAAATTTATATATTTTTGCGAGGATAACAAAATATATTTATTTATATTTCTTTTTAGTTAAATCGCGCGTTTATTGTATCTCAATATATAAAACCTATTCGTTTGCATAATATACAAAGGGACAAAGATGTCGAAGATGGACTGAAATGTGTCGTTTCGGGTTTTGGGCTAAAGGAAGATGTAAGTCTATAAAATATTGTATACATATATACAATAAATAATACCTAGTTTTTACGATTTTTGTATATTCTAGAACTCCATGCTTTAAAAGTTAAAAACCGAACCCTTATAGGATCTTGATATTTATATCGAGGTCGCATGGAGGTATCAAGTTGACATTAATATGAAATATTCAAATTATGATCACTTAAAGCATAGAAAAAATCAAGCTCAATGCAAAAAAAATATGCGAGCATTTGTGCACAGATTTTGTATCATTTTGTGAGAAAATCACCGCGTAATCGTTATCTAAATGGTAAATCCGAAATGTGGATATTTTTAGTCTACTTCATACGAAATAAACATTTATGCACGCAAACTTAAGTTTGTCAACTTAACTAATAACTATTAAAGCATTTTTACTTAAGTAGTTAATTGCACTACTGTTGTTAATAATGATGTCTAAATTTTTAGGATGCAGCTTCATATTCCCTACAAATGGTATGCGTTCCGTTAGTATCGATGTCGGTATGTCAATCATATTACGGAGAAGAATATTTGCATCCTTCTAGCATATGCGCGGGCTCGCCTGGAAAAGACTCTTGTCAGGTTATAAGCTATAGAACTTTTAATATATTTTAACACATTGATTTTCTTAGAGCTACTTATCATAATTGAAAATCTAGAAGACCAGACAGGTAAAAATGGTGTAATTGATATGTGCCTCTAATAGAATGAGAATTGAACCCACAAGACTACAAGAACTACATATATATCAATCTGGCACGTTTCAATTGCGCTGCAATAGTATTACGATAAAAAATGAGGAGTTTCGTCCAATTTCTCTATTCGAATTCAAGGTAGGTTCTGATTAGCAATGTGTAACTTAGGTACATTTTAAAAATGTTAAAATGTGTAATGAAAATAAAGTGAAATATGAAAAAAAACAAACAAACCTAACGTAACATTAAATTATGATAATTGTAAGGGTGACTCTGGAGGACCTCTTGTTTGCAATGGAGTCTTAGTTGGAGTGGTGGCGTGGGGTGGTGAATGTGGACAACACCCTGGCGTTTATACAAAAATATCGGAATATACTTCCAATAATGAAGTTGCCTTCGAAAAAAATGCTTTTAATAGCCAATCAATGGATGTAATTTTATTTTTTATTATTATTTTAAACAACATTTATATTCATATTTATTGATCTAATGCTTAATAAAATCTTTTCACGGTTATTACATATTTTAAATAAAACTATTTAACCGGATTAATCGTGTATATTTTGTATTATACATTTTTGGAAACCCGACGTTTCGAAAACTTTGCAGTAGTCCGTGGTCACGAGTAGACTGAGGTGGCATTCGTCTCTCAGTTGATTACCGCCAACGATTCCTTAATTGCCGTCCTGCCCTGGATTCTTGCAGAATGAACTGACTGTATCTTACCCTTTGGTATGGTGGGTTTGAGACTCAATACTGATCCTACTTTATACTTAATCTGGTTAAATAGTTGCAATTAAAATGATTTAATGCTTAATACATAAATATTACTATATATATATATACTTTTATACTTTTTTTATATAAATATATTTTCAATGTATTAAATGCTTTTTATTGACTGTTCATTTTACTCCATCTGTCCATGATTCCTATAAATAATATTTGATGATGATTGAAGTAGATGGCAGCTTGAGGCTTATGACACAGATTCTACAATAATTATGTAGATGGCGCTGTTAGATATATTGCAAAAATGTTGAGTTAAGCTCTTGAGTTAAGTTTATGGCATTACATTTCCTACTTTAAATCAGTTTCACGCTGTATCCCACACACAGTAGGGTAGGCAGAGGGAACCTAGTGTTAAGACACTCCATTCCCCACTTTCTGCCGAATTGTGGAGGCATTGCGTGTTGAGTGGTAGAACGCCGCGCTTTGCCTCGACACCAGAGCGAAGAAATCTCATCGAGTGGGGATCGAACTCACAACCAGTCGGTTTTACAGTTACACTTCGTCCCGCTGCGCCACGACTGGCCCTATATTTCCTACTTTTTCTATTCCTATTTTTTTGATATTATACTTAGATAGATTTGCGGACCTCGACGCCCTGCTTTGTCGTGTTACCATCGCAAGAAATAATAATAATTCATTCCACCGAGTTTGAACCCACGTACATCCGTCACGTTTCATCATCAATCAGACAGTGTGCCGTTGCGCCACTTTAGTTTTAATATGTCTTACATAATGATTTAAAAAAAAAACAATACGATAACAAATTACGACTCTTAATGATAGTGAGAGCGAAGAATAGTACATATTCTTAGATATCTTCTTATACGAAAAAAAATACAGACATCATTAAGATTAAATTTTGTAGAGTAACTTATTAATACTATACATATTCCATTAAGTAAATGCTCTTAAAAGCTATTAAAACAGTTTCGAATAAATCTAGGTAATTTCCTTACTTAAGGTATCTTAGCAGCGTTAAGGCGATCTCAGACAGTGTGCATTAAACATCAGCGTGTCTACGATCCCTGACGGAGGTCTGAAGGCGAGGGCCGGAACTCGGTTCATAAATTATAACTTCCTCTAGTTTAGAGTGGGACAATGTATGTATCACATTAGGTGAGTTTTAACTAATACTACGCAGTGGTAAAACGAGTGTAATCTCGACGGTTGTGGTTTCGATTCCATTCGGAATAATATTATTTATAGAGCGTAGGTGCTCCCTAAGATGGGTATTTGCGATATTCGACGCCTAAGTGATTAAAATTTTGCATGGGCGTTATTTATAGGCTGTAGTTGCTAACTAAGACGGGATTTTGTTAAATTCGATTACTAAGGATGTCGTTTTTGGGGTTGATTGTGTATATGAAGCTTTGTTGCTTTGTTGAAGACTACAAGTGCTCGGAGTCTGACATTTTGCATACGCATTTTCTTAGTAGGCGCTACCCTAGATGACATTTTGACATTGATTTTGGAACGGTGTTTGTTTAAATTGACCCCTAAGTGTTTGTTTTTGGGAATATAAGTTATAAGATCTATTAACTACAAACTAGCGCGCGACTTCGTCCGCTCCAACTTCAGTCAGAAAGCTAGCGATTCACTTCCATAAATTCTCAAGAATCCCGCATGCTCGAAGTTTTGCAAGGAGCGATCTGTGCCACACTCGATCGAGTGCCTTTGATATACCTAAACTAACTGCCAGGCCATCTCCCTTACTTTCAATAGCCGCAGCCCAGCGGTGGGTTAGGTAAGCCAGAAGATCACCGACTAAACGAACTTGACGAAAGCCATATTAACAGCCGTTGATCAACTACTTGGTGATCCTTTCGTAAACCAGGAGCTGGCTATTTTTACTTCCTCGCTGTGGTAATGAGACTTGACTTCCGCCACTCTACACGCAATACCTGGGGGTATGGCATGTTGAGTGGAATTAGACGAACAATGGGGAACTGAAGTGCCTTAACGGGAACGAAGTATGTTAACACTAGGTTCCCAGATTCCCTCTGCCAGTAGGCAGTTTGTTTTTACATAACTGTTATTGTATTTTTTTTTTTGGGTTTTTTTAGCTTCAGTCTGAATCCCTGATTTAGCAGAGTACTGCTGTAAAAACAAATGTGTTTTGTTCAAATTAATAATCAATAACAAAAATTTACAAAAAAGTTATCAGAATCCTATCAGTAATGGATCCTTATCCAGTTATTTAATCATTAAGTCTGTTTACGCAATTTTAAATTGCTTTAATAATTCAAATTAGTAGGTATATTCTTTTATATATGGTGAATATAACAAAACATTAGAACACATAGTAATTCAATATATTGAATAAATAGTTATGTGTATAATATTATTCTATTTATAAGCACAATTGATTCTAAAACAACGAAAAATTTCCACCACGTGTGTTACAGCGTAAGTAAAATCACGGCGTCTTGAGATTCGTATTTAATTAGCGGCGACCTCAAGCTCGGCTAGCCGGATATTGTGCGAGGCATTGCTAATAACCCCACAGCTCACATACACACCTTGTTGGGATCAAGTGAATAATCTATTGTGAACATTTTACATTTAGGTATAAAAAGCCAGTCGTGGCGCAGGGGCACAAGTGTGTGTTAGCGACTGATTGTGGGTTCGATCCCCACTTGGGAAAGTGAAATATTTATTTAATATATATATTTCATTTCTTCGCTCTGATGTCTAGTCTAATTCAGCGGAAATTGGTGTGTGCCTTAACACTAAGTTTCCTCTGCCTACACTGTTTTTTTTTAATTTTTGGTATTAGATGTAACAAAAATGAGTACAAGATTATTATGCATTTGCGAAGTTTTTTCATTATATAATACCTATGTCAATTCATTTTTACATGTTAAAAGTGACTGGTTGCGGGTTCGATCCCCACTCGAGGAAATGAAATATTTATTTAAATTTATATTTCCGTTTAACACTAGGTTCCCTCAGCCTCTACAGCGTGAAGCTGAAATGTATGTGTTTTAAATCTGGAGAAAAAATCATAAAATTCTTAGATTCTCAAACTTTAATCCACGCTTCTACAAATCAGATAGAAAATAGAAAGGCGTGTATAGAGCAATGTAACACAAGAGTACTAATTAGGTCTAGCAAGTTTAACAAGATAGAACCGAAATACTAATTAAGTGATGCAAGTTCAGTCGAGCTGCTAAGTTCTGCTAAGTTGTATTGTCTTAGTTTGCTTGTTAACTTACACTTAGCTATGGAGATGTTGTGCTGACTAAAACATGTAAAGCCTTTTTACACCAGCTTTCAAATAAATATTTTCAATTTTAAAAAACTGATCCTTTTTTTCAGCTTCACGCTGTATCTCGCACAAAGCAGGTTAGGCAGAGGGACCCTTGTGTTAAGACACTCGGTTCCCCATTTTCCGCTGAGTTCTGGAGACATAGCGTGTTGATTGGCGGAACTCAACGCCGCGCTATTTGAGTCGAGACTCGGGAAGAAATGAAAATATGAACATACAACCTCTCATGTTTACAGTCACACACTTGTGTCCCTGCGCCAGGACTGGCGAAAGAAAAGCAATAGGTATAAAGCAATAGGCTCTTTCGTTAAACGTAGATTGTTTTGATTGTTCATATTATTATTATCTGTTAAGTAGTAGTAAGATTGAGGTGAAATGGCACGTAATATTAAAGATTTTTTTTCTCTCTAGGATAGTGACAGTGGAGTATCTATAATTGAGATTCTTATATATGTTTGAAAAAGAAGTTACGTACTATTAAATTATATTAATATTTTAATAATCATTAATTGTTCATTTTTAAATATTATCTATCATAAGAGAGAGGCCAGGCGTGGCGCAGGGGCACGAAATGTGACTGTAAAATCGGCTGGTTGTGGGTTCGATCCCCACTCGAGGAAATGAAATATTTATTTACATGTATATTTTCATTTCTTCATTATGGTGTCGAGGCAAAGCGCGGCATTGAGTTCCGCTACTCAACACGCAATGCCTCCAGAACTCGGCTGAAAGTGGGGAACGGAGTGTCTTAACACTAGGTTCCCTCTGCCTACCCTGCTGTGTGCGGAATACAGCGTGAAGCTGATTTGATTTGATTTTTATCTATCATAACAGCAATTGTCAAAATGTATATGTCTCATTTTGAGTTTCAAATATAATGGGAATTTATATTATTTCGATACAAGATATGATTTGATATTCCATTATTTACAAAAAGCGTGAAGCGTTGTAGGGAGATCTGAATTTAAATGTGAAAATTCATCGACAATATCTTGCAAATTTATATTTATTTATTTTTTAAATCTAAGCTGTTTTTTGCATAAAAAACCCAAGTAGGTACCTACTCATCATACTAGATGTCAACGTCAAAAAATACAAAACGGCACAATACCGAACAGATGCACCACAATGCTTCGTTAAGTAACGAGCGCTTTTCAAAAATTAAATATTATTATCATGTATTATGTACATAATATAATAAAGTATGGCTAAACATTTGTTAGTTGTGATGTTGGCTTTTTTTTAAATTGTATGTAGAATATATATATTTTTTTAATTTTATTCAATAACCTGTTGAAAGCTTAAGATTTCTTATCTGAAATAAACAGTTGTGTGTATAATTTTGCAGAGGAAATATCTAGAGAAGGGTTGTATTGAGATTAGTCAGAAATTTTTGTTTTTATTTTATTTAAAGTTTATGAAAGTTTTTCTTGTATTTATTAATATAATACTTATAAGTTAATAGAGTATTTGTGTTGTAATTTACTACTAATTGTAGTATTTGAATTATTTAATTATTTGGGTTAGAAACTTATTTTTGTGTTTTAATTTAATAATTTAAAAGTCTCCGTGGCGTAATTGATGAAATTTAAAATTACGTATTGATATTTCAGTAATAATAAAATTTCCATTTATTTCTAAACATAGACTCTAAATACAAAATAGTTATTTTTGCCTACTCCTAATGATGCGATTTGTGCATACAAAAAATAAATGAAATTTCAGTATAACAAAAATAAATAGTTTGCACTCGTTTCGTCTATACGCCAGTCCGCCTGTCCATAGGTAACTTTTAACAGGTCCAACAAATGGCGTGGCCATTTTTATACAAAGGAGAGTAATGTAGCTCTCTAATAGTATGATAAAAAGCTGTAAAGAGTGGGCCACTCGAGCCATTACTGTGCTGCTTATTAAAAATGTGGCCTGAATATCAAATTGCTATCTCCATTGTGCGCCACCCTTAGCACTACCAGTGCCCCTCAGATTTTGAGCAGGTTTTTATAGAATACGTTTGGACAGAGCTTTCAATTTTAGAAATAAATGTATATGGGTGTAGCGCAAATGTTAATATAGCAAATATAAAGTTATATCTAAAATTTTCCTTAGGTACCAAGACATTTTGTTTACACAAATTCCTATAAACAAACAATTTATGTTTCTTTTTTTAACATTTTATTTACGTTTATTCATAGTTAATAATAATATAATCTCATGAAAAACTAATCGAAAAAAGCGAAAACAATGTATAAAATAAATATTTATATTATAATATAATGTAAATCAGAAATATTATAAATTAAATGATCAAAATAGTGCGCACAGAAAGCAACTACTCTGTACTATAAATATTGAGAGAAGAGCAAAATTGTTATCCATGGGCAGTGCGAGCATTGTTTGTTTTTTTTATAATAAATTCAGTTGTCACATCTCAGATGATAAATGGTCTCTATGACACAGTAGTCATATGGCGACTCAACTCACTTGTCGCACAAGGTTCGTTATTTCGTACTTTTAGGGGAGTTTGAAATATTATTATCATTTTTATATGTGTTTAGATTGCTTATTCTGATTTGAGAGTGGTATATGTAAATAAAACGTTGTCTTGTTTTACTTTTGATATAATATTTTTAATGTAATAAATAATTAAGTTTCACTTATGTTTTAAACAAAAAATATATTTGGAAAACGACTTTAGGTTGTTTTTATTCTCTTGACCAAGAAAGGAGAACTATTAACATAACAAATACTTATTTCACAACAAAGAGAACTAATATTGTGGAAAAGTAATCTAAATACAGAGAAAATCCACAAGAAGCTTATTGTAAAATTATAGTTCTATATTTTGATCTCTAAACTTAGACATCAGAATTAGTTCTAAAAAAAAAGAAATGGGACATGAGATGTAGAAATTAAAATAAAAAGATGTCTGATCCAATTTTTGGTATAAATAAATAATAAGCTTGCAAATCCATTTGCCGGGGTTCTCGTATTTTTTTCAGCTCCATTACAACGAAGCGCGGCCAATTTGAAAATATTGAATAAATAATATAATGCCGCCCGAAATATGAAGACAGATCATATATACAACAGAACTGCCAGCGGCTAATTATTTAAATTTGTACTTAAATTATACTTTTTAATTTAATTTACTTGTAAAGTAAATTAAAAATAATAATTAGAGTGATTAAAATATTATTTTTATAATTTCGTTTTTGTTTAGGTTTCTGCATAAAAATATAGATTTGAAGTGGTTTTATTATTTTAAATATTTTGATATAAATATAAAGAAAAATATCATAGTAAAATTTTGTATGCTTATTTTCATACAGTACATTACATAAATTGAATTTAAAATATATATTTTTCTATTTTTAAACCTCATTTCATACTCTTTGCCTTACACGAAAACAGCAACGGCTAAACGCATTATGACGAGTTACCTCGAGTTTATCATACAACCGCCAAAATTACGCGGCGTGTGCTCCCGAAAATATAACGCCATTAAACTGATGTGGAGTAAGCAAGGAATACTTGACGTTCTGACTTTTTTGCTAAAAATGGCGGGATATTTTCAACCACTGTTTTATATTTTTCTGCATGTTTTATTTTTACCTATATTGCTTTTAAGTCGTTTTATATAATTATATTTTGATTAAAAGTATATTTAGAAGAATGGTGATCAAGTTAACAATATGTATGAAATAATATAAGATATTTTTGCAGTCGAATGACTTATTTAAAAATTATTAATATCAGCGAAAATAAAACAAGTAAAGTTATGTAATCAATTTTTATAAATATCTACCTATATTATTAAAATAATATAATATTTTATTTTTTTGGCTGAATAATGTGAAGCATTTATCAGTAGTAACAGCTAACAATATTTTATAAAACAAAAATAATATTCAATCTGTTAATCTCTGCTGTCAATTGGCAAGATATTAAATACTCTGTACAAAAATGATAATTAAATAATTTTAGTAACTTGTTATTAGTGTTTATATAAAAAAGTTAATAAGTGCGTAAGTAATTAAAAACAAAATAAATTTTACGTACCTACTAAGTAACTTACTACTTATATTAATATTATATTATAAAAGAGTGATATTAACTTATATTATTTCTTTATTTATTTCATTTTAAATTATATAATGTCGCTTTATAAAATCGCCAAGTCATCGTTCCTATTATTTACACAATGTACATGCAAGTTACCGTTAAAAATCAGTTTCCTAATTTCTTTTAAACTTTTTCAATTGTTATTCTTTTGAGAAACAGTAGTTTTGTATGGCGGGCGGTTAGTTCACTCATTATGGCTTCGCGTCGCTTGCGGTTTATTTGTCTTGTTAAAGGCCTACTGAAGATGTGACATTCAATCTTTTATGTCAAAATGTTTGGCAAATTTGTGAACTCAGCGTGTGGTTCTTTTTTTGGTAGTACAATGTTCATATTTTTTCTATTTAGTTAGAGCTTTTGTGTATCTTAGACATATTTATTGAGTTTAATCTTGTAATTATACTATTTGTTTAGTTTTTTTACATTAATATATATATACAGAGGCCGGTCGTGGCGCAGCGGCACAAAGTGTGACTGTAAAACCGACTGGTGTGTTCGATCCCCACTCGAGGAAATGAAATATTTACTTAAATTTATATTTCCATTTCTTCGCTCTGGTGTCGAGGCAAAAGCGCGGCGTTGAGTTTTGCCACTTAACACGCAATACCTCCAGAATTCGGCAGAAAGTGGGGAACGGAGTGTCTTTCACTAAGTTCCCTCTGCCTACCCTGCTGTGTGCGGGATACAGCGTGAAGCTGATTTTTTTGATTTATATATACATAAGTTTAAAGACATGAAGTCATGATATTATAAGGAGTACAGAAATAGCTAAATGGCATCTACGACCCAAAAATAAATAAGATAAATAATGCCAATACAGCTGCATACTTTTTGCACAGCCATCCCAACCGCTCTTGTTTTTATTTTCATAAATCGGAAGTAACACCATTTCGTACTCAATAAACGATAAAAAATGACCACTGAAGTGGCCACTGAACATCAAAATTGACACTCGCTACACGCAAACCTAATCAATTCGTTGCTTCCGTTCACATCTGGTAGTTTTTGTCGCGACCGTTTTCAGGCCCTTCATAGAAAAGCAATCGGGTAGTCGTAAACGTTAAGGGCCTGGAAGTACCCCCTGGGGGCACCTAAAGGTACTACGGTTCTTCGCACTAGAAAAAGTACGCTGCTAGCCCTAATCCGGGACAGCCGTCGAGGGTGTTATAAGGACGGCAAAAAGCGTAATTTAAAGCTGACTTAAGGTTTCGAATTAAAATGAAGAGGATATTCGAGACCAATAAACATTTTCTTGCTGGTGAATTTTTACTAAGGCATATTATGTGGTATCATTTAATTATATCATTTAATAAGAAGCTTCCGGTTTAAATTGTCATAGACTTGTTTTCTTGTCTATGTATAATTATTATAGAGCTAGATACTAGGTTATCTTAAGGAGTAGAGACAATTTTTAGTGTTCCGAATTATACTTTTTTTACTAAGCTTTTTATTATATAATTTCCTATACAGAAGGTACAGGTTTATCAAATATAAAATTACTATTATTTTTGTATCTGTATTCATTTATATAGTTTCACAATACTTACTATAGTATTTACTGATAAAAAACAAACTAATCTTTAAAAACTTCCAATTTGTGTTTCATATATTATAACAGAGAGGAGGATAGGACGTCTACGATATTCTTAAGAAATATCACGAGAGATTTAAACGGACAGACTATGACATTTTATTTATCATAATATATTTTATTTGTACTTATATTAAATTTATGGTAAATTTCAAATTAATACTGTTACCTCTGAATTAAAAAATTAAAATTAATTAAAATTAATTAATTAAGCTAAAATAGGTGTTCACATTTTAATATTTTTAATCTTTCTTTAACTTTCAAATCCAAAACGATATTTCCCCAAAGACGTTCTAGTTAGGTGTTGCAATAATATATGATAGCTAATTGTAATGCCTGAATCTAGACCCATTGTTCTATTTAAGGTTGCGTTCAGGAAATAAGTATGTATGCAAATTGCTGTCAAGCTATGCATTAGAAATCGAATGCTTTTAATACAATAATCTTTTATACGAGTGGTAAAATTAACATGAGGCCAGTCGTGGCGCAGTGGCACAAGTGTGTGATTGTAAAAGCAACAGGTTATGGGTTCAATCACCACTCGAGGAAATGAAATATTTAATTTTCATTCCTTCGCTGAGATGTCGAGGAGAAGCGCGGCTTTGAGTTCGGTCACTCAACACCCAATACCTTCAGAATTCTACGGAAAGTGAGGAGGGAGCGAAGTGTCTTAACACTACAATCCTTCTGCCTACCCTGCCGGATGGCAATATAGCGTAAAGATGAAAAAAAAATGTACATTAAAAGTAATTTGTTTTTTGGTCTTTTTCTATTCTTGTACTTTTATAGATAATCGAATTTAAAAGTAGAATAATAAAGGTAAATGAAGAAGTATTTTTCAGCTTCACGCTGTATCCTGCACACAGCAGGGTAGGCAGAGGGAACCTAGTGTTAAGACACTCCGTTCCCCACTTTCTTCCGGCCGGTCGTGGCGCAGCGGCACGAGGTGTGACTGCAAAATCGACTGGTTGTGGGTTCGATCCCCACTCGAGGGGATGAAATATTTACTTAAATTTATATTTCCATTTCTTCCCTCTGGTGTCGAGGTTAAGCGCGGCGTTGAGTTCTGCCCCTCAACACGCAATGCCTCCAGAATTCGCCAGGAGTATTTTTCTTTTTTCTAAATATTTTTTCTTTTAATATCCGAGTTATTGTATTACATTATTAATTAATTATTATTAAATGACCTTTCACTTTTGTTTGATACTTGAAGCTTAGAAGATAATACAATTAATAATAATAATATATGTTAATAAACAGTAGTTATTCATCAAAGTAACAAGAATAAATATACTTAAGTAATAAAAAATATTATACCTCACCAGTAAAATTCCTTTTTTTAACTATTCGAACAAGGGTTTTAATATTAAGTCAGTTAAACAAAATTCAGAACAAAGGCCAGTCGTGGCGCAAGGGCACAAGCAAGTGTGATTGCAAAATCGACTGGTTGTGGGTTCGATCCTCACTCGATACTACTATTTACATTTATATTTTCATTTCTTCGCTCTGGTGTCGAGGGAAAGGGCGGCATTGAATTCCGTCACTCAACACGCAACACAATGCCAGAACTTGGCGGAAAGTGGGGAACGGAGTGTCTTAACACTAGGTTCCCTCTGCTGTGTGCGGGATACAGCGTAAAGCTGATTTTTTTAAACAAAATTCAGCTAAATAAAAAAAACAAGAAAAATCTCATTTTCCACTGCCTTTCCATTAGTTCCTCTGTAATTTTTGTTGTAATATACGAGTATATCTAATTCGTAGTTCAAGTTCCTTGGCAAGCTTTATCGCAATATCTACCTTATTTGTTATCAATTTTAAAGAGCTTTGTGAATTTCACCCAAATCTTAACGAAAAAATTTCGCTAAGAAAAATATAATATAAAGCTACATTAGCACTCCATTATCTCTTATAGTATTAGATTCAAGTTTTCTCAGACATCTTTATACACATAGGTACTAGCTGGTAGGTACTCATTATCGATCATAGTTGCAAACAATATTTCCAACTGTGGTCTCCAGGCGATGGGCGTGGCCGGTGGGCGGGGCTGGGCGGTCCGCAGGGACCTCCCAGCGAGCCTTCAACTTGTTGAAACTCGTTTCTTGTGAACGTGGGCTATGATGGTCATTTTATTAAAATATATGTTATTTTGTGTAATTTGTATGTCAGGATTCATATTTTATGTAATTACTTTTTATTTTGTAGGTACTTGTTTCTAAGTAATTTTATATTTAATATTCTATGCTTGCATGTGTTATATTTATTTTAAATTAGATTTTTTTTTAGATTTTTTTACTTTAAATTGTACTTCTAGTATTTTTTTTTGTTATATCTTATCAAAACTTAGTCATTTAAATTTATAACAAACGTAGATATCAAAAATAAACTATTTAAAATGTATTAAATACTTGAATTTTCGTTCTTATATTACACTGAAATGAAATCCATATGTATTCAAATTCTCCTGAATTTGAATACATATGGATGATGTATAATAGTGTCTTAGAATTAGGTTTTTTTCTTTTAACCAAAAATGAATGTTTAAAAATGAAACATAAATAATTGCAGTAGAGACCAGTCGTTGCGCAGAGCACAAGTGGTGGAACGGAGTGTCTTAACACTAGGTTCCCTTTGCCTGCCCTGGTGTGTGCGGGATACAGCATGAAGCTTATTTTTTAATTGTGACATATATGACAAATGATTAAAATGATGATAATTACTTACATCAAGTTCCTACGTAGGTACCTCAGTCTATACTAGATGGCCTTCTCCAGTGACACAGTATAACGGTTCTCGTGGGAGACCGATGTCAAATTGGCAATTGTACTTTGAATTCGCTATTGATAATCACGAATATTCCCTTAAGAGTCCAGTACCCGGGTCGGAAATAGTATTATAAATGCGTTTATGTAGGTTAATATTATGAGAATATATCGATATTTCTAATTGAATATCTGCTAAGTTAATTTAAAAATATTATTAATTTAATGTAATTATTAAATTTTATTAAAATAATATAACTTAAACTTAAGTTAACTTCACGCTGTATCCCTATCGGGGTAGTCAGAGAGAAAGGAGCGCCAAATTCTACGGTCAATGCATACCTTTTTCGCCTCGTCCACTGTCAACCTCTCCTCCACCATCAACCTCGTCGTCTGTCAACCTCTTCATACATGCCCGGTTCGGGTTGTCCTCATGCTTGCTATGCTTTTTACGTGACTTTCCTCCTTGATACTGTGTTTTCAAAGGTCAACCGAGCTCTCCGTCTACCCGCTCGTCTCGTCTCGTCTTACCACTCACTTTTCCTTGAAATAGTATAAACGTGTTATTTTGGGTTTAAAAGTGATAATAAATTATAAATCGTATAAAATATAAGTATTTTTACTAAGATATGTAAATGTAGAGTTTTTCATAATATCTACAGTATATTTTGTAATTCAATATTAAATAGAATGTTAAACTTTTTTTTCAGCTTCATCCCGCATACCTCTATAACAGGATATATAGAAAGATATATTATTATCATTATATATTCCACGTATAGTACCTACCTACGTATACGTTCTACGTCTCTACTTCTTTCTTAGTAGTTACTTTAATAGCTTTTGCTACTCGATAGTATATTTATATTTATTGTTTTACATCATTATGTTTGTAATATAAAATCACGATGCTCGTTAACAACTTTATTAGAAATGTATCTTGTATTTGTAAGAATAGGTTCCAGTGACGTGCACTAAAAATTGAAACCACAAAAACGTGTACGTAATAGAAATATAATTATTCGCATAAAGTGATACGAGAAAAAAAAAATATTATAAGAATGAATTAATAAAATTATTAGAATGCATTCATTAAACAATTTGATCGTTCATTGGTTTGCGTCACAGAGTCAAAGTTCGCGTATGTAATAATTAATGTAGCGAAAACCTCATCTCGCGAGTAGTTAAAGTCAATTCCCACTGAAATTTCATCATCGTCAATCTAACTTGGGTTAAATAAGTAATTTTGCGCCGTGGGCCGTCCCAAAGCAGAGGCTGGCTGGTCCAGAGAGATGCTGTACGTCTCATCTTCCTCCGTCCCTTACCCGCGTGCGCCACTAACGGTCTCTGAGGGAAACCGCGCTGCAGATCCGTCGTTACAATACATTACTACCCACTAACTCTACATATAAAATACGTTTCGTGTTTAAAAATAAAAGAAGAATATAATAGTAACTTGAAACTTTTCAGCTACGATGAATAGTGTAAAACAAGAATAATAAAGGAATATCCAAGTGGCGCCACCTGTACTAGATTCGTCGTCCCGCTCTGGAGGCGAGGGCGTGTCCCCAGGGCGCCTCCCAGCCCGCGGGGACGGACGGGGGACGCGGCTCGCACTCGGCGCGCTCCCGCGACGCTTGTTAGTGCTCCGCAAATCCACAGCGGGATCGCCCGCACTACCGGGACTGTATACGCTGAACCCTCACGATAATACAGAGTCACCTATCGGACATAGAGACGAAATTTGATACTTTGAAAATTTTCAATTCGTTTTTACTTACATACTTTTAAAATTCAAAACTCCAGTTTGCATAAAGTGTTTTTATTCGCACTATATTTAATTAAATTTCGTGTGTTTGTTTTGTGTTATTTCCGTATATAAAATATTATGGTTCGGACATTGGTTTGAGTGCGCATTCATTTAGTACAGCCGCGGGCGTTGTTTATTGCGCGTTGGTGTCGCCGTCGAGATTCGGTCGGACGAGCTGAACGCGGCGGCGGGCGGGTACACCGGCTCGCCGTGGCCGCCGCTGGAGCTAGACCCCGTGGGATGGGGCCGGAAGCTGTACCCGTCTGGGGCGCCGAGGTCGTCAGGTAACAGATAAATGTATTAAAAAATGTAAAAAAAAACTTCATTTAATATATTTTAGGTCAATTGAAAATTTTATTCAATATTGACTAAACTTCTATTTTGCAAAACAAAAATAAAATTAAAATTTATATTAGAAAAAAGTATTAAACACTTTTAGTGTAACTTTTTTATTTTTTATGTTATATTTTAATACTTTAAAATCATTTGTTTAAATGTGTATTTATAATAAACAATTTATATATACAGTATCAATCTTGTTATTAATTATAATTCACAATTTAGTAAACTCAAATAATATTTTAAATTGTATATTATTTTATATGAAATATTATGAGGCAGAAAAATATAAAAAGAAATAAAAAAATATATCCGAATTCATAATAATATTCACAGTCCACGGTTCTATATATCATAGTGCATATATATATTTGGGAGAAAAATATTTTATCATACTACACAATTTTAAGCAAATATATTTTCTATGAAAAAACAATATTAAAAAAAAATTTAAATATATTTCAAGACGTTATACAATAAATAATTTTCACGAAAATTTGCAAAAATAATAGTAGTCATTATTGCGTTTAACTAATTTCTTTAGAGGTCTCGTGGCTTAGATGGTGCACCTACTGCTTGCGGGAAGGCTGTGGGTTCAGATTTCACATTGTGAAATATTTCCTGAAAATTAAATTTGAAAATCTTCATTTCGTTAAAACAAAGCGGGCAATAGTTATAATCTGCAAAATAGAAAAATGTATCAAGTTTTTTTTTAATTAGGAAAACGTGGTCATACGTTTTCCTTTATTTAAAGATTTTAGTAAACGTATATATAACTAAAAAAAAACATTCTTAGTATGAACTTATTATAATTTAGTAAAAAGATTTGTATATTTAAGCCAATACGTTCAAAAATATTTTTTGAAAATATATAGGTATATTAAATTTCATAATTTTTCCAAAGGTGGTTTAATGTTCGGCCTGCACCATCAAGAGGCGGCGGGCGTGCACGCGCAGCCTCGGGGACCCGTCACCTCTCTGAAGGAGGAACCGTTGACCCGAGCGTGGATGACTCCGACCGCCTTAGTTGATAATACGAAGTAAGCCTGTCATTTTGAACCTCAATTTTTTTGTTAAATTTTGTGTGTATACCTAGTGCTAATACACTTAACTCTCTTTTTTACTAAGTAATAGGCTAAATATGTTATTTTAGAATATTTAAAAAATCTTTTTATTATTTTCATTATTTTATTGTACATTTAGGAATGTGAATTTATTGAAATTTTGTATTAAAACCTTTTAACTGTGGTTTGTCAGATTTTGAAACAGTGAATTTTTGAACCCTTATAGTATATCTCTCTCTAAGAATTTTCCTAAAGTTTTTGTTTCAAAGAAATCTTTATCATTGCAAAAATATTCACAAAAAAATTAGTGCATTTAAAAATGCTGTTAAGTACTACTAAAAATTGTAAATTAATTAATAATGTAATAATTTCAAATTATTTAAACAGGATTATATTAAACAGGATTACATTAGTGTAACTAAATTAAATGATTTTAATATTCTTTTCAACGTATTTGATATCTCTCGTGAAATTGGTAATATTACATGCAAAAAAAATTTTTACGATAAAGTAGGTAGGTACCTACTCACCGAGATAAATTCTGAATTAAAAAATCCCAATACTAATGATTTTAATTTATCAATTTTTAAATGATATTTATAACAGATATATTAAAATCTCGAGCTTAAATATAGCATATAGCAGCTTAAACATTAAGTTATAATGACAAAATTTTTTCTATGCTCTTGGTCCTATATTGATTTATTTACTACAGAAAAGACTTAGTAAACCCTTATTTACGGTTGTAATAAGCCAGTTAGTGAAAAGAGCATCGCACTAAACATATTTGGAGCAAATTATTTATACCACAAACAGGCACAAATGTTCAGTTAAATAACCATAGGATTAACTCGCAGTGTGGGGGACCTGCGGTTATTTTCACAGTGCCCATACAATATTTATAATATTTTTGATTAAATTTCTATGTAGTAGGTACTTGCCAAAAATATCTACTATTTGAGTTATCTATTATTTGTTATTTGCAATTATTCACATATAATTAGAGGAATTACAGGCCAGTCGTGGCGCAGGGGCACAAGGTGTGACTGTAAAACCGACTGGTTGTGGGTTCGATCCCCACTCGAGGAGATGAAATATTTACTTAAATTTATATTTCCATTTTTTCGCTCTGGTGTCGAGGTTAAGCGCGGCGTTGAGTTCTGCCACTCAACACGCAATGCCCCCAGAATTCGGCAGAAAGTGGGGAACGGAGTGTCTTAACACTAGGTTCACTCTGCATACCCTGCTGTGTGCGGGATACAGCGTGAAGCTGATAAAAAAATAATTAGAGGATATTCGTAAGTGAAATGAATAAACATTAAATAAAGTAAACAATATGATTTAAACATTTAGGTATATCTATATGGAATATATATACAACGAGTTACAAACATTTTTTTTCCTAATTTTTAGGGATAGGTAATGCAGTAAAATAATGTAGTTATACATCACTTCGTACTCTCTTTTCAATCTATTTAAAATATATTTTGCAAAGTGGCCGAATACAACTCCACTTTTTATCCAACTTGACGGATGTTCATATTATAGATGAGTATAAATATTTTCCTAAATAATCTTTGGAAACAGAGACGATTGGGTACTATACATAAATAGATAGATAGATAAAATTCTTTATTGCACACACAAACTATAAGTACATAAAAACAAAATAGAATCGATACTTGTAGAAATATAACTAGCATGCAAAGGCGACCTTATCACTATTAGTGATCTCTTACAGATAACTTTGGGCGTAAACATTTACAAAAAAATTATAATATAGGAACCGTGTAGATAATATACCTTTACACACATTTCATCTTTTTTGATTGGAAATTCACCTACCATACCATGACTGGGTATGACTGATGTTTTAAATTTATATTATTATACAAACAAATCGACATCAACTTGTCGCCAACCTGTATAACTCATATCCTATACACAATAACGTTATTACCCCATGTGGGGTCCAATCAGGGGCGAGCAAATATCGCATAGGCGATAATATAACGTGTACCAGTAGCAACAGCAAGTGTGTTCATAAACGCGAAGGGCGTGATAAATCATGGGCATAGCGCGGGGCGTTTTACAGTTTCGCATGCGACTGTAGATAATGAACGGTCTATAAATTAAAATTTCAATAGCGATATATCATTATAGCGAGTAATGCGAAAATAGTGGAGCTGGCCAGATAATGTTGGTGTAATAAGAGGAAATTTTGGGCTGTATTGGCAATATGGCTGGTTTGCTTCTGAATAATATAATGTCGTGCTAACATACCGTATAAATAATCGTATTCATAGATATCTTATGATACTTTAAGATTTAAAATTGCGCTCTTTAGTTAACTACTAACTAGTTATGCAGCGTTGAGATTCATCATTCAACACACAATGCCTCGAGGATTCGGCGAAAAGTGGGGAACGGAATTGTCTTAATGAAGAACAGACTGTATTAACACTACGTTTCTAGGTTCCCTCAGCCTACCCTGCTATGTGCGGGAAACTACGTGAGGATAAAAAAGGGATAGCTATAGCTAGTGACTCTATTTTTATACCTTGCGAAAATATTCATCAACTAGGGATTGAACAAACTTTAGTCAAGTAGCACTGCCTCAAAAATGGAAAGACAATGGGAAACACAATGTTCCATCAATTTTTCTTTCTTAATGTCTTCTCTACATAATACGGAAGGCCCTTCCATATAAAAATAAACCATAAGCAATTAAATTAAATAACTTAAAAAACATTTCATAAGAGTACGTAGTACGTACCTATACAAATTAATTCAAGCACGAAAAAAAAAAACATCTCCAGATAATTTTATTCACAAGCAAACACATCAGGGGCCCGACAAACTGTTTACCGTCCGTAATGAAGTTACACAATCGGCATTTGGTTCCGTATAATATGACGTATTGATACTTGAATTAGGGCGCATTGTTTGCGGAACGCTCCTGCATCTGTCGTGGTTTAGTTGAGCGCTCCTTTGTACGCTTGTTATTTTTGGAGAATATAAACAATTATATATATGTTATTTGTATTTATAGTAATGGTATGAATGGTAAAATTAATGTTTTAATTTATTAATATTTCCATTTCTTCGGTCTGGTCTCGTGGACAAGCGCGGCGTTGAGTTCTGCCACTCAACACTCAACACGCAGTGCCTCCAGAAGACGGCATAAAGTGGGGAACGGAGTGTCTTAACACTAAGTTCCCTCTGCCTACCCTGCTGTTTTGTGCGGGATACAGCGTGAATTTTGCGTGATTTGATCCCCACAAAGAGAAATGAGTTAATATTTATGTATATTACGTTCTCGCTGTGATAAAAAGATAGAGCGCGGCGATGAGATCCGCTACTCAGCTTACAATATCCCGCATCGGAAACAAAGTGGGGAAAGGAAAAATGATCAATGTAAGACAAATCAGTAATCTCTTATTACATTAATACACAATGAAAGATGTCCATAATTAATTTAATAGCGCAAAGTCATCAGGAGTGGATTTGACAAATGTAGATAGATGGCTGCCTGACGGCGATGACAGCTTCATTTGTAAAGTCAATTCTAAATCATTATCGTTAAATTACCCTACCGATTTGGGGCTTTTTGGTAATTAGAGACTAGTAGGTTGGTGGTATAGTTTTTTTTTTCATTTGCTGATATGATGTTGAAAATGGTATTTAGTAGATTAATATATTATGTGAAATATGAAAGAAATAGAAATAGAAAAAAGTTAGTATATTTCGTTGTATGGCATTTAAGTTACGATAGACCGACAAGCTAATATGATTAACCTTTATCGTAGAATAATCTTTGTCTGTTGTCAAACTAAAAACAACAGTACCCATTATATAAAAGCAAAATTTTTTATAATAAGTTTTTTATTATAAAATTACAAACAGTACTAACACTACAATTTTTCCACATACAACATGCACTAGCACATGTGTAACTCAGGCACTTAGACGGTAACAAACGTTGCTACGAGAATATTACGTTAACGGGACACATACAATCAATTTTGTTCCTTTCACAATTTTTATTTTTAATCCTACATTCACAAATAGGTGTGTAGGTAAATAAAAATAAATAAATCCGCTTCACGCTATATCCCGCTCACAGTAGGGTTGGCAGATAGGAACTAGTGTTAAGACATTTTCAGTTTCCGTCGAATTGTGGAGGCATTGCCTTGATACCAGAGCGAAAAAATAAAAATATACATTTAAATCAATATTTCATTTCCTCAAGTGGAGATCGAACCCACAATTACTCGCGCTTACAGTCACACATTTGTAGCTCTGCACCACGACCTCAAATTTTATATGTATATATTTTTGTATGTATGTATGTATGTATGTATATATATATATATATATATATATATATATATAGTGCAAAAAAAAAATCGCATAGCTCTAAAGATTGATAAATCTATAGTGATCTGTAAGCAAAAAAAGCGCTACAACCTAATCGCGGGCGCGCTGCCGAAACTCGCAGCGATAAATAAAACAATGGAGAGAGCGCGAGAGTATAAAATGGCAATCGCGAAACCAATTTGTTTACGCAAATTCTGCAACGGGGAGATGAATGGGCTACCATAGCGTGATACAGTTCTGGCGGTAATGCGACACTAGTGCTGTATAGTTTTATTGATTGTATCGATTATTTAGTATTCTTTCTTATTTTTGTTTTTTTTAATTTTTTTTTATAAAACCATTTAGGTGTTGTTATAAGAAATAGAATGAATATGTCGTAAAAATTGTTAGTAGTGTGATTACTAATACGTTAAAGCATATCTCAATTAATAAGAGATTTTTTTGGTAGACTTTTGTCACTATGTTTTGAATTATGTATGGGCCACATGTCAATATCGAAGTGTGTGGCGCTATTTATATGTTGTTTAATTAATTATATTTTTTAATTATATTATGTTGTTTAATTAATTAATAAATTTATATGTTAAATATCTCAAGGTTACCTTATACTACGGTAACCTTGAGATATTTAAGATTTATGTAATTTGCCCATATAATTTTCTTTAATAAATGCTTTTTTTTATAAATTATGATATCATAATATTGCTTTTTAGTACAGATATAACAAATAATAATGTAATGAAAAAAAAAACTTGATTTAAAATTATCTAAAACTATCTAAAAATTACTTGTAAAAAAAATAAAATCACAGTTGTAAATCAATTCCAAAAGGATTATGAGCATTCTATTGTTTTTCAATACACGTTCTGCTTTAACCGAACTTAGTGATTCTGTGAACAGTTGGTCTATCGTGTATTGACAAATAGTGAGATAAATAAAGACGACTCAGTAGGAATTTTAGATTTATGACCGTCTCGCCGTCCCTATATCCGTTGTCACCCAATAGAATATGCGGTCGTGTTTAAACGCCGAAGATTTTACGCACGTTATATTTTTTTGCCATTCGCTATTTATTGTATTTATATAGACAGTAGTGACTGAAGTCGTTGTTGAATGTTAGTGTAATTATTATGTTTTTATTTATGTTTGTATAATTAAAATTATATTTAAATAGAATTTTTGTAAGCTCAGTTATTAATATAAATAAATTAACTCAAAAAAAAATGTGACGATCAATGTTTTTATGATAGTATTATATATTTTAAATAACAAAAAAACGAAAGTTAAGCTTAAGACATACATAATATTTAATATTAAGTGAGTGTTTATTTTATGAAGAAAATCTGTCTCTATTGACATACGGATATATCTTTTATCATTTTGTAAAATAGGTATAGTATAGGGACTAAGATTATTATTTAGTTTTAATGCTTAAGCATATCAAGTGTACATATATTGTATGTTTAATATTGGAAAAGTCAAAAGATTTGCTTAAAGTTTGAAATAATAGAAAGTGAAACCTTTTTTTTTGTATATTAAATATTTTAAGTTAATTTTAGACATCGTTCAATGACAAATTACAAACATTTTAGATATAATAATATATAACAAAGTATATTTGCTATATATATATGCTATATATTTGAATTGTTTTGTTCAGCACCGTGGGTGTAGGACGCGCGCACTTCGAAAAGCAGCCTCCCAGCAACCTGAGGAAGAGCAATTTCTTTCATTTCGTAGTGGCGCTGTACGACCGCGCCGGCCAGCCGGTGGAGATTGAGAGGACCGCCTTTATTGGTTTCATAGAAAAGGACCAAGTGAGTGACTTCGATATATATTTGAGTGTTATTATTATATTAAGTTAGCGTGTTTTATTTTAAAAATACATTTTTATATGTACACATGATTTCAGGCACTATACACATGATTTTTTTTATAATATAAATTATTAAAATGATTTACCAATTTTAAAATAAATAAAATAGAATAGGTACTAATGTTATTATAAATGCATATTATATATTGTATTTATAATAACAATTTTAGTATGTAATATCGTAATTAAAAACAAAAAAAACAAAAAGCACAAAACGTATAATACTTTAACACGGTATTAGGTCCATTCAGTCAAACATTCTTTGTGCCTCGCCTTTAATGATGCGTTTATCAATTCCTGATAAGTATCGTTAGTAATCATCAATCAGGATTGCACTGACGCCGGACGTGTACCCACTACCTACCTACCAACTGTACAATGCCCATTTACATAATTCAGCCGCGTTGGTGGCGTGTCAAATTAATGTTGTTTTGTCGCTCGCTGGGTCTGTGATCTTATTTTTATAGTATGTTCTTGTTCTAGAAATGAAACGGGTTGATTTAATTTTTATATGAAAAAAAAATGTGTTGAAATTAATTAGAATTTTTAAATTTAATGATGTAAGCACTAAGGTTTGAGATTCAGATACAAATTGAATTAGAACTATTCATTTTATTTCTTGTTTTGTTTCTTGTACTCTACATTAGAGAAAAAGATGTAATAAATATTTTGGGACTCTCAAGCTTACCATTATGTAAAATATTGTAATTATAAATAAGTAAATAAATTATCAGGACAAAACTATGAGTACGTATTATAAAAAGGTTTTTATAATTCCGAAAATTGATTTGCATACTCTACTATTTGAAATAAAATAAAGGTCAGTTATGTACTTCCTCTACATTTTCGTATTTTATAAAAATATACATTGCAAAAAAACAAAAAACTAATTTGGCAGATACACACTATTAGGCCGACGACATATTACTTTTACATCACTACTAAATTTTCACAACAAATATTTTTTTATACGATGTTTAGTAAAATACATATAACAGCGTTTAACCCATTTCAAGGCAGTTTTACAGTTTACTCACATTAAAAAGGAAAACAAAACGTGACACATTAAAACGACGCGACTATATTTTCGGGTGTTTCAAAAGTATAAACGCCCAAAATCTTTTGAAATATGAAAGCGTGTAGACTGTAGACCAAGGGCGTCGCGTTCACACGTCTTGTGTACTACTTAATTATTCAGTGGCGTAACCATTTTTAGACTTGCCGGCGAAAACTTGGGCGGCAGCTTTATTGTAATATTTTGAATTGAAAATAATAATTATTTTATTTAGTACGTATATAATATATATTATATATTGTTAAAAATGTTCATTTTGATATTTTGACAATTACATATGAAAATAATCACGATCTGGTTTTGTAATTTAGTATCATTGTCTTTGTTGCAGGAAGCGGAAGGACAGAAAACAAACAATGGCATTCAATATAGACTGCAGTTACTCTACGCTAACGGTAAAAAATACATATTCCTACATTTTATTTATATAATAAAAATCGTGTTTTTTTTATTAAATAAATAAATTTAAAATAATTTTAAGATTTATGACGATTCATTTTGTTTGAAACAATTCAAATTCATTATCCAAATAAAACAAAGCTGGGCTTTGTCTATCAAGTTGCATCGGGTCGATACTTGGAGGTAAACATTCATCTTGAAATCTATTGTTATATGCTAATCATGCTTACGTATTTAATGATTTGTTTCAATATTTAAGTTAATGTATAGAATAAAGTTAATAAATTTTTAAATAAAGTTAATATTTTGAATAAAGTTAATAGTTATTTAAGTTAATGTATAGAATAAAGTTAATAAATTTTTTTCAAAGTGTAAAAGTTTAAATACCATTTTAAAGGAAAATATCAATATCATATATATTACTTTTAATTAACAACAATTAGGTTTACAATTTGTATTTTAATATGGATATAGCCAAACGAAAATAAAAATTTAAATAGATAAAACATTTCTTAGACATCTAATGACGTAGGACAGTATTTACTACTAAAATTTTCAATAACACTCCGAAATTCTAACCTAAACCGTGATGGCCTCTCACGTGAACTACAAATCAATTTTGTATACAATGTACAAGACAATGCATTGTACGGAGGCATTGTAAATATTTGCAGCCTCGGTCGTTACTGAGATAATGGAAAATTGGCACCAAACAGACTGCCTCTTAGACTATGAATGATCATCGTCTCGAGCTCTAAGTCTATCTTGGACCTAAGTGTTTCCTTGTAAACGATTGTAGAATATATTATTTATATGACGGAAGTGGTTTTTTAAATTTAACAAAAGGTAACATAGTAACCCTTTAATGTGCAATGTTTCTTAATTTATCGTGATTTTGCTTGATAATATTTTTATTGGGCTTTGTTATAAGTAAGTCAATATTAATTATAATTAATTAAAAAAATCTAATTTCTGTTGTAATAAGTGAGCGTACATAATAATAATATAAGAATTGTTATTGGTTATAACATTTCATTATAACAAATCTTCGAAAGAATTCCTCCAAATCAGTCAATCGACAAACTTTTACATTTTTTATATATTAGGACCTTGAATAAGTTGTTGTTGTTTTTTGAAAGATGGCGTTGCGGCACTCTGTGCATGGAATTTCGTACGGTAACGAATCACCAAAGTAGGCCACCGAGGCGGCAAATATGTAACCTCAAATTATAGTAGAATAGTGTTTACTACAGTGTCAACTACATATTTATTTTCCCTTTGTGAAAATGTGTACTTTTGTGCCAAATAAAGTGTTTTTGCGGGGAATTTTATTGCACTGCTTTATTCAGAAAAAATCTGCAGCAGAAGCACACAGAATTCTCGTTGAGACAATGCTTTGTCGAATACAACGTGCAGAGACTGGTTTAGGCGCTTCAAAAGTAATGATTTTGACCTTGAAGACAAAGAGCGTTCTGGAGCACCGACAAAATTTGAAGACAGAATTGGAGGCATTGCTTGAAGAAGATCCATGTCAGACGTTAGTAGAGCTCGGGAAAACGTTACAAGTAGATGCGTCAACAGTTTCAAAACGTTTAAAAGCGTTAGGAATGATCCAAAAGCAAGGGCATTGGGTGCCGTATGAGTTGAAGCCGAGAGACGTAGAACGACGTTTTCTCATGTGTGAATTGTTGCTTCAACGGCAAAAGAGAAAAGGTTTTCTGCACCGTATCGTCACTGGGGATGAAAAGTGGATTCACTACGACAATCCAAAGCGAAAAAAATCGTGGGGCATGCCGGGTCACGCATCAACATCGTCGCCAAAACCAAATATCCATGGTTCTAAGCTTCTTCTCTGCATTTGGTGGGATCAGCAGGGCGTAATTTATTATGAGCTGCTTAAACCTAATGAAACTATCACGGGAGCTCGCTATCGACTTCAGTTGATGCGTTTGAGTCGCGCTCTGAAAGAAAAGCGGCCACTATACGAGCAGAGACACGACAAAGTGATTTTATTACATGATAATGCTCGGCCACATGTGGCAAAACCAGTCAAAACTTACCTGGAAACACTTCAATGGGAAGTTCTACCCCACCCGCCGTATTCACCGGACATAGCCCCCTCCGATTACCACTTGTTTCGGTCGATGGCGCACGGTTTAAGCGAGCAGCGCTTCCATTCTTTTGAAGAAGCCGAAAAATGGCTTGATTCCTGGATTGCCTCGAAAGATGAGTCGTTTTTCCGACGGGGGATTCAATTGCTACCAGAGAGATGGGAGAAAGTGGTCTCTAATGATGGACAATACTTTGAGTAATGTCATTGTAAGCATTATATTTTAAATTTAAAAAAATAAAAAAAACAGCGATAACTTATTCAAGGACCTAATAATATATTTTTTTAATTTAAGTGCATACGTAAATGATTTTATAAAAACATGAAATGAAATCTAGTATTTTTTTATTTAATAAATATATATGTAAAATTGTACATATTAAAGTTTAATATAACCTTTTCATAATTTGTGCTATATCTGAAAGTGTCCCATATGAGTAATTTTAATTTTAAGCAAAATTTGTTCTCTCGTTGTCTCATTTTCATTTCCACAGCAATTACTTTCATATAGGTGTATGAAGATGAAAGTAATTTAATCACTTAATTCTTCTGATTTAATCTTGTCCTTAATTATATAACGTCGCCTTAGAGTGCATATCTGAAAAGTCTGTTTTTTGTCGTAATGTGTTCGCATATACATACCATTCAAAAATGTTAAAAAAATACATAATTAACTTTTCTTTTATTTTATGTAATAAAGAATACAAATCGAAATTGTAAAAAGCTTCTGATAATATACGTATACTCTAGCTTTTTAAAATTTTTGCCCTTCCTAATAATTTGCTTAATTGGCTGTTAGTCGGTTTATACTCTAAGTGATAACATTTTAGGTAAAATTAAATACGGAGGTTAAAATAATGTTGGAATTTAGTAACGTTGTCGAAAACAAAAATTTTAATGTGCGGCTTCTATAAAATTTTACATTTTAGTTCCCTTTCGTTCTTGTTTTGCAATAGTAAATTATTTTTATTTTTTTTGTATAATTAAAATGCAATATTTATGAATTAATGTATTATTTTATTATTAATTATTCTTAAACTTGTCTACGGTATTAAATGTCTATTAATATTAGTTATTACAGCGTACAATTTTTTACAGGTATTCGTCAAGAACAGGATATATTCGTTCGGCTCATCGATTCAGTTACCAAACAGGTAAGCGTTAGCAATGTATACGATAGATAAATATTTATGATATTTTTTTTAATTGAAATTAGTTCTTAATGTTGTGAAAAGTTAACGTCTCTACGGTATTACAATATGTTAATGATAAAAATGTATTAAAAAAAGAGCTATTCCTATAATTTTTTAACGTATATTTATTATATTTATAACTCAGGAAGTTATAGGTATTATTTTTAATATCATATATATATAAAAAAAATAATACCTATGTAACCAACATAATTATTAAAAAGTATTTTTATATCGCTCTCTCGGTACAACAATGACGTATTTGCACTTTGCGTTAATTACAGGAGACGTTATTAAATTGTATAAATAATGTTTTCTCATACATTTACACAATTAACTTTTTTAAAGCAATTATGTCATTGATGCACTAAATAAATGTAACACAAAAAATTGTTCACATAAATTAAAGGACAATCGAAAAAATATTTCAAATCTAAACCGTTCAAAACTAATTTAGTTTTAGAAACAAAACCAAGTGTAGACGGATTCATAATCCCGCACCTCACCCGCCGCCCACGTGGCGCGCACGCGGCAGATTGTCATCGCGCACGCCTACCCGCTTTCGTTAGATTTTGCACCCTTTATACAATATCTCATTTGAAAAACGACACTTTGATTTTAGATATTTATTTAATTTTATATTTATATACATTTTTAAAAAGTTCTATGTAGTAAACATGAGAAAAATTCACACGACTATTTTCAACTAGGTAAAGGTATAAGTAGGTGATAGCAGAAAAAAATAAATATTTATGTAAGTGTTTCTGTATGATAAGTACAGAAAAATATAATTTATATAGACGTAGAACAAATACTAGCTTCACGTTCTTTCTTGCACAGTAACCCTATGGACGAAAAGTAGGAAGTCCACCTGACACAAATATTTTTCACAAATAGTACAAAAGATTTAAATAATAATTCATTTCATAAATAATAATTTGGTACAAAATTTGTATTTCGGTTGAGGAGTCAAAATTTAACATATAATTAATGTTTAATTTAGGTAACTATGTATTTCATAGAAATACTATTTTTTTTATTTTGAATTGTAATACTTTAAATCGTTATCGAAAGTGTCATTGTGAAATAAGAGATATGATTGACAAGATAGATTTACAAGGGTTAGATAATGCAATTGTTACTTCCAAATGACTGAATAAAATTTTGGTAGAGATAAAATAGAGTTTATATTTCAAAATGTGATTCTAAATCTAAGCTCTTAGCTATTGGAAAATAATATTTTATTTGTTTCTATACCAAACAAAAAAAAAATTATTTATAAAATATATAAAATCAGATTCTGTATTGACATTTTCATTAATTCTTACTAATAATCATTAATTAATAATCATCAAAGCTGTCTACCAACATAAAAAAACATAAACGCCTTAATAAGATTGATTCAAGTGATAAACAAAGCCGTTTCAACAATACCGTAGACAATTATCACGTATGCCTTTATAATATAAATAATAATTTTACCGTAAAGCCATCATGAAACTTCAGTGTACCTCACATATATAATTTCAACACGTACCGAGCTCTTACTGTTGTGTAACAAGAGGCCAATTACGAAAGATTTATGCCAACAACATAATTAACTTAGGCCGAACGTTGTTCACTAAGAAAGGAATTGTGCGTGTATCTATCTATATATCTATCTATCTCTACATTTATAGTGCAATGAAATGACTTTCGGTGGCGTTTTATTATTTTATAGAGATCCTTGCTTCTCTACGTTTAATCTTAACTAACTTCTTTTCTTTACTACTATATTAGATTTATATCTTTTAATGCTGCTTTAGAACCAATTTGGTGAACTAGAATAAAATTAACTACAAACGAAAATATGATTAATTAAATATAATAAAGATTGCAATCATATTATTATGATGAATCGTTAAAGAGATCCGTACGACACGCAAAACAGTCGTTGAGTAATGTCAAAGATGGCGACTAGATACTTGCTCATTTAATTGTATTAAATCGTTAGGCAGAAGGCACACTGCCAATCAACTAATGCAGCATGCGAACACGGCACGCAACTACGAAAAATTAGCCGTACGTACGTACATATGTATGTATGGGTTATTGGTCTTGTTCACTAGTTTTAGTATAAAGTAATTTTTTTTGTAAATATATAGATATACCAGGCCATTCGTGGCGTAGTGGCACAAAGTGTGACTGTAAAAGAGTGAGTGAGTTGAGTTCGGCCACTCGAGTTTTGAGTGGCAGAATTCAACGCGCTGCCGCGCCGCGCACCATATTTTGGAAGCATTGCGTGTGCAAAGCTTCCAGAATTCGGCAGAAAGTGGGGAACGGAGTGTCTTAACACTAGGTTCCCTCTGCCTACCCTGCAGTGTGCTCGATACAGCGTGAAGCTGATAAAAAAAAGAAAAAATATAGATATTAATCGAGGCCTGTCGTGGCGCAAGTGCACAAAGAGTGACTGTAAACGCGAAATGTTGTGGGTTCGATTTTCAGTCGAGAAAACTAGGAACGGAGTGTCTTAATACTAGGTTCCTTGTGATTACCCTGCGGTGTGTGGGATACAGCGTGGCGCTAAAAGAAAAAGAAATAGAGTCAATAATTATATGTGAGTATATACATATAAAAATAGTAATGACTTCTTATAGCCCTCAGTGTAATATTTAAGAGAGGATTATTTCGATTCACACAGTAAATCACTATCATATCAATATCTAAAATATCAATCTGGCTACCCTCTGTTTGAACATAGTCTTAAGATACTGACTCATGGTATACAAAATGAGATTCCAGCAAATCCCATAGAACTCCCATAGAATACTGGTGCTGTTTGTAAAGCGAAGCGTGCGCGCGCACGTGGCCGAATGATTGTGTTTGCCTTACAATGTTCAAACAACATATTAATTTGGTACTTTTTGTTGGGAAAATGACTTTCGGAAGCCATTTTAGATGTAATATAGAGGTTTGATTTTGTGTTAATCACAAACGTTGTTATTTATTGATAAAATCTGATGTCAACGGACATGAGAAACATCAACAAAAGGAAATTAAAAAAAAATCAGCTTCACGCTGTATCCCGCACACAGCAGGGTAGACAGAGGGAACCAATTATTAAGACAGTCCGTTCCCCACTTTCTGCCGGATTCTGGAGGCATTGCGTGTTGAGTGGCAGAACTCAACGCCGCGCTTTGAAAAGGAAATTACTTAATCGGAAATGCGAAAATTTCTTCATGTACACAACTATTTTTATAAAGCATAACTTCATGTCATTTAATATGCAAATAAAATATTCTGTTACATATATCTTGCTTGGTGCAAGTACAATAATAATAAAAATATCTGAACAACTCGAGTCGCGCTCGCTTTGTCGCGAATGTATAAATCACTGCGCTTCTGTCTTCTTTACGTCCTCCATCTTATTTTATTTCTTATAAGTTTATTGTTTTTTTTAAGGAATATCATTTGAATTATTATTTTATATTATATGATTTGATTATAGTCGGTCCGTCCGTCGTGGCGCAACGGCAACAGTGTGCGGATGTAAATGAGACGGTTGTGAGTTCGATTCCCACTTAATTAAATATTTAACACAAGAATTCGGCGGAAAGGATAAAAAATAATTTTCAAAACAATATTTAATGCCTATTTTTATGTATAAAAACTTTTTGAAGTTGGTATGGCATAGGTAGGACACATTTGATAAGTGATTTTATAGGATCGTTTTAACATTGTATTGCATTGTATTGCTGTTGGGTTAATTCTTCAAGTTGGAGTTAATTCTTCAATGACTTCATGTGTGGAGAACTCATTTAACTATTTTTATTAATTATTTATATTAATTAAAACTATTGATTGCATTGAGATAAGAAATCAAAAATTTTAGTACTGATGTATCAGTAATACACGATAGACTAAATTAAATTTAAAAAAAAATTAAATTAGCTTCACGCTGTATCCCGCACACAGCAGGGTAGGCAGAGGGAACCTAATGTTAAGACACTCTGTTCCCCACTTTCTGCCGAATTCTGGAGGCATTGCGTGTTGAGTGGCAGAACTCAACGCCGCGCTTAACCTCGACACCAGAGCGAAGAAATGGAAATATAAATTTAAGTAAATATTTCATCTCCTCGAGTGGGGATCGAACCCACAACCAGTCGGTTTTGCAGTCACACCTCGTGCCGCTGCGCCACGACCGGCCACGACGATAGACTAAAAAAATATAAATTAGTATTTTTTTTAATTTTTGACTAATTCCCATGAGATTGAATCCCATGTGGCGGTGATAGCCACAGCAGTCTCTCCTGAGGGACCCGCCCTAAACTGAACTTGAAAAATATTGCCCACTGGACCTATGTCACTAACGAGTAGTTTTATTTTGATTTGTTTACGTTATAATATTTCATTTATGAGAAATAAACCTTTTTATGAAAAAAATTAGATATTGGTTACTAACAATGTATGTAATAAGTAATCATCTTTTCTATTATGCGTAACACCTGATGCTTTTTATCCAAAAGCGACCCTCAGTAATTCAGTTCCTTAAATACCTTCCTATGACCCTTGAATAAGTATTACAAAACGACCTGCACAAAATCCACCTAAATCCTTCGCACAAAAGATGATAATACCCCTCTATTTCATATTCAATTAAATATTGTATACAGGGCGAAAAATCCATCTCTTGGATTTTGGGGAATTGTGGAAGCTAATTCTGAAAACTAAGCGTGTGTAATGCGATATTATTTATAAAGAAATATTGTGCTTGTAATTTTAGGGTCAAGTTTTTTTTGGGAAACATTTGGTCAACAACAGCATGAAAAAAATATAGAAAGTTAGGTAGAGGGGACCTTGTGATAGGAAACTCTGTTCTCCATTTTCAGCAAAATTTTCTAGACATTATGTAGAGTGGTTCAACTCAATGCTGCGCTTCGTCGATGCAGAAATTAAAATAGTTAATAATTCATACCCCGAGTGGGAATCGAAATCATCACAGTCACGTTTAAAGTCACACTATTCCAATGTGCCACGACGGCCTCAGCAGCAAAAAATATTGTTTCATTTCATTTAACGTATGGCTTAGTGGTCAGAGCGCCTGGTCGGTTTCCAGGAGGCGCGGGTTCGCGTTCAGCTACGTTAAAATTTTTATACGTTTTCTAAATAAGTATTTTTCTTTCCTAAGTGTAGATTAACACTTAAAAAAATGTTATAAATATTGTTTCATTTTATTTGCTGTCCTTAAGAGATATGTGTCTTAGAGCTTTTATAATATAAAAAAATATATTACAATTGACTTTTCTTACTTATAAATTGTAAGTCTTAAAATAAAAGAAAAAGCGGCAAAGTTTAAATGTTCCATCAATTTGATTTGCTAAATAACAGAAGAACTAAATACAGTGTACCAGGATTATCGCCAAGCCTGAGGGTGACCAGTAATTAGATATTAATAGATAAACGTACAGACACGTGTAGGGTACATCGAGTTATTGTAGGGGAGAAACTTTCAAAGTATCTTAAAAACTGTTTTACGTACAATTTTATGTATTTATGCGTTTAATATCGATCTATGAAATGTTACCTTTGTGTGTGAAGTTTTTTACCATAAAGACCTCCTCCACGACAATGCGTCCACATGACAAAGATGAAAATTTTATTTCAATTTAAGCTTTATACATATATTTATTTTATGAATATATTCTTTTGAATAGTTAATTAACTCATATGATTCATTAAGTAAAATTGTAAAATTTTTTAGGCTACTGATTTAAATGAATATATACTTAATTGACTCAAAGACAAATAAATATTATAGCAATTTGAATATTGCTAAACGGTTATATCATTTACATCAAAGAAAATTACTTCTCCTCTCATCTTATCAGATGTGAGTTCTTTTTCAGCTACCCGATCAATGAATAAAATTTTTAGTTTTTGTACTTAGAAAACAGATAAAAACTATATTTAGTTTACAAAACATAAAACCATTTCAATCCTACATTTTAAAACTATGCAAATGCTTATCACAGATAATAAAATGCGATTATGTATTAAAAGGGTGAATAAATTAGCAAAAAAGCAATAACTTGATGAAGATGAAAAATTGTCTTATCTACACGCGGATTTTTAATTAATTTAGTATGCGTAATTTCGTTTAAGTTATCGCGCTACTACGATATACAAGTTACAGTACTATTACAATAATTAAAAATATTTAAATAACCTTATCTAGCCACAAATAGTGGATGACTAACGTTTATTGCGGCGTAGAATATAAAGTTTAACAATTAAAATTAGTTTCGCTTGACACGTGCTCTATCAAAACAGGCAAGTAAAAATATAAAATTAATGAAAAAGTGAATCGCAACATCTTTCGTTATTTTTTATACTTTTACATGCTTTTAAAAAAAACGTAAAAGAGAATAATCAGGAGCTTTCATACTTTCCAGTTTTGGGTTTAATAAAACTAAACAGGCCAGTCGTGGCGCAGGAGCAAAAGTGTGTGACTGTAAAAAGCCACTGGTTGTAGTTTCGATCCCCACCCGAGGAAATGAAATATATAATTTTATATTGACATTTCTTCGCTTTGGTGTGGAGCATAGCGCGGCGTTGAGTTCTACCGCTCATAGCGCAGTTCCTTCAGAATTCGGCGGAAAGTGGGGAGCGGAGTGTCATAACACTAGGTTCCCTCTGCCTACCCTGATATGTGCAGAATACAGCGTGAAGCTGATACAACTATGTTTATAATTTGGTGACATCACACTCTATTCAACTTTAAGAAAACGGTTATTAACAAAATTATTATATTTCAGCCCATCGTCTACGAAGGACAGGACAAGAACCCTGAAATGTGCAGAGTGCTGCTCACCCACGAAGTTATGTGCAGGTAATAATACCCTGGCAGGACGTTCCTCATATTTATCGAGAAATAAATATTGCTTGTCATGTTACAGCCTAAATTTCTCAGAACACGTCATAGAAAGACAAGAATTAATGATAGTTACAGAGATATACCTATGTACTTTTTCTTACAGCTATCTATATCTAAAAAAAAATGTCGTATAAATTGATGAAATTAAGAAATTTATAGCAATAAGTTTGTCACAATAACATAACACTAAAGAAAACGTTTCATTTGCGGTACAATATTTCAAACTCAATTCCAGAGGCTGCGTAATTACAAAACTCTAGGAACGTCGCGAAGTGAATGTCCTTATTAATTTAACCATTTGTTTGGGGTGGTTTTTCCGGTCGTAAATGTAAGGGCCCGTTCATACTGTAATGCGGATCGCGTTTCGCAGATCATATTTTCCTTATCTCCACGTTGTATAGTTTCGTTCGTTCTCCGCTTTCCGTTCAGTTTAAGTCATTCATTAATGGGTGTAATATCAATGGAATAGATTAGTATAGTTTTTTAATTTCGATCCAAAGTGTTTCATTTCGATTCTTCTCGTTCAAGATTCTAATAACTTACAATAAAAAACTTTTTTTTATTAAATCGATGATGTTTCGCTTATTAAAAAGACACTTTAATTTTTTTTTAAAACTTTGATATCAAATTTAAAATCAATTATTTTTATTTAATAAACTAAAAAAAAACATTTACTGATTGTTTATTACCAAACATATGTGAAGAGTATTTTTTTAAATTTTTAACCTACATAGAGAAAAACACGCAATTGCAAGCGGCAATATAGTATGAATCGGGCCTAACGCGTCTCGCCGCTCACGCATGTGTGTGACAACACACCGTATCTGTGTGAGCAATTAAAATTTTATTCTACCTTAGACGCTATATATTGTTCTCTTTCCTCGCGATATGTGTGTCCCTCCCGACGTCTTCAGGGGAGGAGTCTCGAGGGAGTCTGTCCTTTCAATGTCTTTGCCCTTTGCGTCGAGGAGCCGCGATAGGGTGCGTGCACCCTGCGAGCGTTAGCCTAACCTGGATACGGCTTCCTTGTTTTATTTCATTTGTTGTATTAGTTTTCTAGGCTTTGTTACGAAATTATTTTTGCATGTTATGCATCTATTAAGGCTTGTGTTGCCAAAAATAGTTGATTTGATGATTTCAACGAAATATTTAAAAAAAAAGTGAAAAGTTTCATGTTAAAAAACACCACAATTATAACACATAGAAGAAAAAACGTTATTTGAATTAGTAACCTAAAACTAACATATAGTATTTTTACAGTCGTTGTTGTGACAAGAAAAGTTGCGGCAACAGAAACGAGACTCCATCAGATCCCGTAATAATAGATCGGTAAGTGTTAAATTCTATATACGAGTACAAAAAAAATACTTATTATGATATAGTGGCCATTGTCTTTTTGTAATGTTTCAAACATTTTATTTTTGTTTTCTTTTAAATAGCCCTCTTTATATGCTCTATTATTATCTTCAAACACATTTAACATTGACAAATGTATTTTTGTAGAACAAAACTTTATAAGTTTTCTAAGTTTTCCAACCATTTTTATTATGAAAACGCTACTTACATATATTTTAAAGTTAGACGAAACATGAATATTGTGATAGCAAAATTGCTGTTCCACTATGAAATTTTATCCTTAACATCGCAAAATAAAAAGGTTCCTTCATATGTACATGTGGAAGGTAAATTAAAATGTTTGATAGGCAAAGTTCCACCATTTACAATGAACGTTCAAACAAACACGACAAAGCTATTGTTCGTCCACACAAACGTGGGCCACAATTTGCTCTTATAGCAAGCAGGCTATACCAGTAATTGGCTGATGTCTCACGCTGAGTCACTCATACACTCGGATTCGATGGAGGAAGCTAATCAGACTGACAAATATCGAAATTTCAATAGAGCGAGCACTATCCAAAGGTGAGGGTACGTACCTTGCTGCTTTTATTTCGCGTCCTTTTTCGGGAATTCAATTGAGATAGGCGTCTCTCGTTTCGAACATCGCTCGATATTTGCAATTTAGGGTTGGTGGTTGTTATGGATTTGTTATATTATTTATTAACACTACTTTACATTAACTACTAAGTAATTATTACCAATTTATTATGTAAAATTATTGGTTAAAAATTGACTGTAAACAAAATTTTATTTAAAAATATTAATACAGGCTTTACTAAAACATTTAAATTACTTTTTTGAATAAATATCACTTACTAAATCGTTTAGTGTTTATTTATCAGGTAAACATAATTATTTTGGTGTCGTGGCCATATTTGGCGACAGCCCTACCAATTCGTTTGTCGGTTTTGTAATTCGCTCGATTCAAATTTTTTGTACCTTGGAAACAAAAAAATTCAATGACGGCCTTTGTGCGCGAACTTTCCTTTGCTTTTCGACGGGGCATGAAGTTGATCCTGGAATTTCACAACCACGAATAAACTTGCGATATTGCGCCGTTTGATGTGTGGAAATTAAACTCTGCGCCGTGTCAGTTATTCATAATCAGAGAAAACCCGAAATAGGATTGACCGTTGAATATTTATAGTCTATTAAGTCTTTGAGTGTCGATATTTAAATATAACGACTTTATCATGAGGTTCCACGACGAAAAGAGTAATGGACGATAAGGCTAAACTCGGTATGTCACGACATATTAATCCATCAGCCATCCGCCTCGCCCACGTAATGTAGGTACACTCGCGTACTAATGCCATAATTGAAATTGTGCAATTGCGTGCGAAACGACGCCAACGAATTCATTATGTTGCTTTTGCATTCGTGAGTAGTGAGTGCCTCTTTGTGCTGGACGCGCTGTCCGATATCATAAATTTCGTTGATGTTTTAATCATTTTATGTGTCATAAAGGTTAATTTTGGGGATGAAAACGTCTCTTTGTTGTGTATGTTATTATTTTTTATGAACAAATGATAATTTATTAATCGTGTATACCACGAAGATACATTGACATTTAAATATTTGATGATTTAGTCCCCGTACCGAGCGGTAACCACGGTACGCTCGCGTTTGAGTATCGATAGCCGAGCGAATAACTGACGTGACGGTAAAAGCAGCCAACAATCCTGAACCCTTCGAATCAGCAGCAATTTGTTAAGTGGATTTTTGCCCGAGACACGATCGCGGCTCGTTGCGCTTCTGTACACAATTTCATTATCTCCGCCCGCCGCCCGCCCGCCGCTACTCGCGCCCGGCTCTACTATTAACTTATGCGATGCTGTATTCAGCTATGGAAATTTTTACTGAGCATATTTTTTACAGTTTTTTTTTCAAATAAAAACATGCTTGCTTTTAATAAAACGATGTTAACTTAAATATATATTTTTTATTAAAAAAACCGCAAAAATCTACTAATAATGGTTTATTATTTTTTCATAAAATATAAATTTATCATTACTAACGTCAGCTACATTAAATTCGAATGACATGCTAATAATCGTAAAGAAAATATATAAGTGGCGCTACAACCCCTACGAAATTGTATCAATCCATAAAGGTGCAATTACAATCACAATATCGATAGGGGTGCAGGTACTTTAAGAGATGGACTTTCCAAATCAATTCCGACCCACGCGATCTGTCCCATCCACGCAATCACTTAAGGATTTTATGAAGCGTAATGATTAAGATGTTTTGTCGTGCTTCAATTTAAAGCGATAGCCGAGGGGGTATCAAACCATGCTCATGTTAAACATATTGTGACCGGAATAGCTATTAACGGATTAGATAGTAGGTACATTTAAATGTTGTTTCGATATTAAAAATGAAGGATGCTAATTGATTACACTGCTTTATTTTAGAACAAAAAACGACCTAATTGAAATCTTTTTTGTGAACTTTTAAGTTTGGTTGTGTAACAGATTTTAAGGTAGAAGACTATTAAATGTTTCACACTTTTTTATTTTTTTATTTCATTAATTATTTTATAATTCTGAAATTTTAAAAACTATAAAATGCTCTTTATTGGCTATTTATACAATTTCCATTTCATTCTAAACGGTAAAAGAAAAAACGAATGGATTTGACCTTATTCGACATATGGCTGGCAACTATATTACAATGGGATCTTTACACCCTATTTCGGGAGCGACAAAATCGATTACCAATTCGATATGACCCTCTCATGGTTGTTACTAGAAAAGTATATTTTATTCACATTAATAAGGCGACAGTGCTGCTTAATATTAAAATTATTAACACTTATTATCAAGCATATTCTAAAACCATAATCACTATTATATGCTAAAAGTCCTTATCTTCACACGTAAAACTTCACAGATTTCATAAGACCGCAATGAAAAATCTATTTGGCAGGCAAAATTCTAATTTTACATTAGGGAAATGTAACGTTCTAAAACCGAGGTTTTCCCTTCCTGCAGTTTTCCGGTAATTTTCGGTCCTGTGAACAGTGGTAGGAGCGAATCACTGCTATTATATTATCTCATTAGATACGCCGCGCCGCCGTGCGCCTCTCTTTTCTTTTCGCCAAATAAATTTGTTTCTGAGCGGCTGATTTCTCTATTACTTTTTTGATACTTATTGCTTTAAAAGAATGTTTTGTGTCCATTAATATTCACTTTTGTATTTTTCATTTTAATTTTAAGTAAACTGTAATTGGAGAAAAAGTTTTTATTTTAAATATTTTTGTGAAAACAAATAATGTTTTATAAAATATTATTTTGTGTTAAAATTTAAGTATTAGCGTATTGTATATAAATGTTTTCACATTTTTTTCTTGTAGAATATAAAATTACAATTAGATATGGAGAGTGAACTTAACCATAGGCAATAAATTTATATTACAAATATAGTTTGCAAACACAAGTTTGTTGGTGCGCGAACTGAACAGGTTTGCCGTTCCACAGCTAAAGTTTCGATAACTTCACAAGTCTTTAATAATAGGTTTGCACTTGCTGTTAGGAGAGCGAGACTAAATAAATTTTACAATTTGGTACGATTATAACAATAAAATATTATTGAAATATTTTTTTTAATATAAACTTATAGAATTATAACTATTTATTTCGAAACATTAAAGCAAATCAGCATACAAAGTGAGACATAACGGAAAAATTCGACACACTTTCAGCGTAATGTAAACCAAAAAGAAAACTGGTCCCAAAAGCGTACCCTGGGGAGGGCCGCGCTCCGCAACGGCCCGATACAGACACGACGACTGGTGATTAGGCCCCTTATCCAAGAGATAGCGACAGAAACTGTACAAGACTTAGCGACTAGGACCGCTTTCTTATTTCTTCCGACCAAGCATTTTCTTACCGTGGACTTTATCTAAAACTTCTGTTTAACTTAAATTTTCTATGTAATTTGAGCGGTGGTTTTGATTTCTTGAAATTACGAGCGCTATTGTCTTATCGCTTCAAGCAATATCATATTTAGATGTATCATTTGTGTGTCAGATGAAATGAATAAATCAAGGCAGTGCAGTAATGAGACGTCTCACTTCTGATTTATGTCAGTATATGCGGTACCCTCTGATTTTTCTGCTCGATAAGTCCGGGTGACGATCGTAAATTGAAATATGATAGAGTCGAAGTAATAAGCTTCTATAATCGCATCGACCCTTCGACTTCCGTAGAAACTCTGTAGCATAAATATTAAGTTTTTTTTAGTCCATTTTTTTGATTTTTTTTATTTATTTTAATTTTAGGTCACATGTGATTTTATAGTAAACAATTCTCTCTCTTATCATGAAACATTATATTGTGCGATCATCAATCGCAAATTAACAATGCATTTTTTTATTTTTTGTACAAGGGAATGCTTTTATATTGATTTTCAGAATTTGAAATTACTGTCATTTTCATAAACTTTTAACGACTCAAGATATGCACAATTCTCCTTTCTTCTATTTTGCTTAAATTGCAGTTGCTATAAAAATTAAGAATGCTAATTATGTACATATATATGATCTCAAAACTGCTGTAGTGTAAAGGAGTATTATAAAGTAAAAATAGATTTCCCAGTAAAAAAATATGTTAGCGTTCAGAAACATTTTTTTTACAGTCTCAAATCAAAATATTATTTTTCGCTAAATACCAGAATAGACAATAATTTTTAAACTTCCGTTTCCTTACAAGATTTCAAATATACTTTTATCCTAAACCATGTACAAGTCTTCTATCTCAATTTCGTCCTCATTTCGGATTCCAATACGTGATTCGTCGGTTCGGAAATTATTCGGTGAAAATTCACCATCTCGTTAGAATGTGCGATCCGGTCGGGCGAGGCGAGCCAACCGCTTGATAAATTGTCTGGAATAATAATGATGAATTGCAACTAGTCGGATGCTCGTGTTGTTTCTAATCTATGGACTGGTTTTTACATTACCATCTTAAAAGGTGGGAAAATTGTTTTATTTTAAGCTTTATTTTTGTTGGAATGTATAAAATTACACAAACTCCTTCGTTTATAATTGTTAATATTACTGCTGTAATAGATGTATTATACTCAATATGTTATATTACAGTATCAAATTTATGGTATTTTTGGTATGTGTATCGATATACCTATAATTCATTAACAAAGAACAAGTATCTTATTTTTTATTTTTTTAATCACGCTGTATTCCGCACACAGCAGGGTAACAGCAGCACACACAGCAGGGTACCTAGTGTTAAGACACTCCTTTCCCCACTTTCTGCCGAATTCTGGAGGCATTGCGTATTGAGTGGCAGAACTCAACGCCGCGCTTTGCCTCGACACGACAGAGCGAAGAAATGGAAATATAAATTTAAATAAATATTTCATCCCCTCGAGTGGGGATCGAACTCACAACCGGTCCAGTCGGTTTTACAGTCACACTTTGTGTCCATGCGCCACGACTGCCCTCGAGTATCTTATCATCTCTGAAAAACGTTTTTTCTTCAAAAATAATTTATATTTCAATCCAATTTTTTATATGATTCCAAATTAGCGACAAATCTATTAAGAGGACGACTCAGGCCCATTTAATTAGTGACAGGGTTTTATCATCCTCTTTTTGTGTCTTTTCTTGAGGAAAGGCGATTGTTATATTCGGTTTTTTATAATATATAATAAGTTTATTCTTCTAGTGAAATATGAATAAAATAAAATGTGTTGTGTTTGTGTGTAAGCTATAGCCTAATAATATAATAGTATCGACCTAAAGTCATCTCTTATAAGATTAGATTTTTTTTTACATTTTTAAAGTATTATTCCATACTTGAAAAAGAAAAATATTTATTTATAAAACGTATATAAGTTTGAACGTAGCGGGACTCGAACCTGCGCCTCCTGGTCTGTTTCCAGGAAAAAAGTTATCCAATTATAAAGTTATTTTATATACTCGTATGATTTAAACATTCTGAAAAACGTACAATAATTTTATATTGTTGTAGGTATTTAAATTCAAGAAAACCGCGGTTGTCACTTTTATCATATCGCGTGTTCGTGGCTAAAGGGAGGTAAATACCTCTATGTGAAGTATAAAACATTTGTGTGTATTTTACGCTTCAGAATTCAATGTATATTTCTTGTATTCTATTTACTTTTTTTTTTTAGAAATTTATAAAATTAAAACAGATAGGAATTGTTAAATTTTCATATGAAATCTTAGTAGTTGTTTACTCTCTTTTAAATAAAATATCCAAACACTATGCAATATAGTGAGATCTACAATAATAATGTTGTTGATTGTTATTTATTTTTAGTTTTAACTTTTTCAACCGTAAATATATAGTAGAGTAGGTAAAAGGAACCTAGTGTTAAGATACTCCGTTTCCATTTTCCGCCAATTTTTTGAGACATTATGTGTTAAATGGCGGAACTTAATGTCGCGCTTTGTCTTGTTACCAGAGTGAGAGTATGAAAATCTTAAATAATGTGGACTGTATAAACCAAGTAGGAATCGAACCCAAGACAGTCGCGTTTACAGTCTCAGGTGAAAAGTAAGAACCAAAAAACATATATTGTTTTGAACTATTTCTTAATATTTTTATTTTAATTCCCCTTTTTCATAGATTATATCTTCCAAAAAATCCATTTCAAAGCAGAAGTCGTCATTCAAGTTCAATTATACCGAGTGCCATATTCAATTAGCCATCAAGATTCGAGGGTAATCATGACTTTTTATTTGATTAATGGCTCTTCAATTCCATGTTCTAATTGAAGTTTCCGAATACACTAATATCATCGTTTTAATATCCATTAGTTAAATGTTGGTTTTGGTTCAATTTTCATGAAAGTAAGTTTTGATTTAACTGACAAGGATAGGATTCGTAAAAAATGTTTTCTATAATCTTCACATCTTTTTTTTCTATATTGTATTTTTCGTATAGTAGATAAAGTAAAAGTTCTAACAAACGAAAATTAGGCTTTAAATCGTCTTATATGCGTATCTCAAACAAAAAAAAATACCACTTCTCCAATTTACTTAACTTATACTAAGTAATAAATAAATAGTGCTAACAAAATGTAATTTCCCAAACTACCACAAAATCAATCACAATATGATGTGAATAGTTAGAGTCAAACAACCTCCACTTACGAGCATATGCATAGCTGTTAGCCCCCTTTGACTCGCAAGACGTCAGCGCGTTTAAGTATCAATTAATTATTAAGAAGCTTCCTTTGGGCTCTTTGACGGGGACTGTGCAACAATATGGTGGTCTTGATTGCCTGCTTTGTAAATTGCATTAGTTGCGCTTATGTTTTCAGTTTCCGTTGTTTTAGTAAATATCATGCAAAGCTTTGAAATATTTGGACTGTATTGGTCTATATCTTCTTTTTTCAACTTTATAATGTATTCTCGCATATAGCAAGGTTGACAAAGGGAACCTAGTGCTAAGGCTCTGTTCTCTGTTTCGAGGGTTTGCGTGTTGAGTTGAGAAATTCAACGCCGCTCTTTGCCTTTTTCCAGAGCGAATTGAAAATATTAGTAAATAATAATTCTTTTCCTCAATTGGGAATGAGACCCACTACAATCACACGCTTGTGCCACTGCGCCACATCGGTCATTTTGCATTTAATTAGAATATTCCATTGTTTTGGTACAGTAGAGATATGCATATGTGATGAATAATAATTGTACATTAAAATTTCACTCCAGTTAAGTATTAAAGTGTAGGTTACGATAAAAATGGCCCAGATGCCTAATTTTCTTTTTTATTATAAAAAATATATTTTTTACTGCAACAACAAATGAGCTTTGTTACATTACTCATTGATAATAATGATTTTGATTGTATTTGATTTAATGTGGATTTGAAATTACAATGGAACTCTTATTATTATCATATAATCATAAATAATAATCAGCTTCACGCTGTATCCCGCACACTGCAGGGTAGGCAGAGGGAACCTAGTGTTAAGACACTCCGTTCCCCACTTTCTGCCGAATTCTGGAGGCATTGCGTGTTGAGTGGCAGAACTCAACGCCGCGCTTAATCTCGACACCAGAGCGAAGAAATGGAAATATAATGGAGTGGGGATCGAACCCACAACCAGTCGGTTTTACAGTCACACCTCGTGCCGCTGCGCCACGACCGGCCTCTATTATCATATAATAATTTTCATACATTACCAATGACATAAAAGGTGAAAATATCTTGACCAAGCCAAGTGTTATAAGAATGGAGGGTAGTTTCGACGTATTTGAGCAAACATATCGTGGGCTGCCTTTGACGGCGGCGCCTTCGATTGTCACTGTAAATCCAATTTTCACTTTATATCGCACTCGGGGTGATGCAGTAATAGACTCGATATAATTCGTATCGAAAAGTACTCCATTTGAATTGATTTAAAGTTGTAATGGGGGAGGAGAACTAAAATGTTACAGTCTCCCTTTTGTCAACTTGTATGTTTTACTCTATATAAGGTAGACTCAATTTCTTTTTTCTTAAAGGACTTAGCGACAACTTGAGAAATTGTTTAATTAGAGATTTTTGAATTCAGAATTAATGATGGAATATTACATTAATTAATACGTATTAACCATATATTTTTCAGATATATGTAGGTACATGAAAAATGTTATATGTTCATATGTTATAAAATAACATAAATTCAAAAGAAATTCAAACAAATAAGTCCATTATAACTGAGTTGAATATATCGTTGATACAAAAAAGAAATTCGGTTATGTTCGGCTGGGGGTGCTAAAATTGCATTGAGCTACCCATTAACGCCTTGTCAGATCGGATTGCGATTTACGTTTTGATAAATGAGATAAAATGCATTTGGAGTGCAGATATTGGTATTAGATGTAGCTAATCTTGGTGCACTTCCAGTTCTAGTATAAGCTTCTAATAAGTAATTTTAGTGTTATATTTATATTAGCCTCAATTGTTTCTATTAAATTATAAAATCATATGGAATGTGTGATAAATTTACAATATTATTTGTAACTGCTAACTTTTATTACGATCTTAACGTTAAAATCAAATCAGCTTCACGCTGTATCCCGCACTCACTAGGATAGGCAGAGGGTAGTGTTAAGACACTCCATTCCCCACTTTCCGCCAAATTCTGATGGTAAAATAAATACATTCTTAAATATATTCACAAAGTGCTATTTTTTTACTTTTAAAACACATTAAAACTGTACAAAAAAGATATAGACATGTAATATATTACACACATTCGAATACGGTTTCCAAGTAAATATAGGTTTGTAATTTGCACAAAAACTACAGAACATTTATTTTCGTTTGCTAAACACTTTCCCTATTGTCACGCCGAGTTAATGAAAGAATTAGCCTTCATCACAAGTGATACGATTCGTTAAAGAGCTTCCCGAATGTTACCGGTACGTGATCTCGTGTAATCTGTGATTAGATACCATTGCCATACAAAATGCTCTTGGAACTTTTGATTATATTGATTTCTGTATTGTTATACAAGTATCATAATACTAACATTGATAGAAACTTTGATTTATAATCAAAAAGTTATTATAATTATATTTTTATTTCCTCTAAGAAAATACTATATTTTATAATTATTTAAAAATAATATTAAATACAGCAATTGACTTTTTATAAATATTGTAATAAAAGTGTGAAGTTTATATTTAATCTTCGTTTAATAATATTATATTTTCATAAAATAGTAAGTTTGTTGAAGTAGAAGCTACGTAAGAATTCAAGTTTAGTATAAAGTGGTCTTAAATAAGTTGCTATTAATAAACGTACATGAGCGAGGCTCCTGGTCCTGACTTCTAACTTTAATGCATTAATTAAGCCGTCCTGCCCGATCCCCGAAAATCGTCGGGGAACTCTCTGTTTAAATTAGTGGCAGAATTAATTTTCTTTTTAATTCGTCTTCCCAATTCAAATAAGATTTCTTTTTTTTATAATCCCTCTCCACATAAAAGGGTAGCCTAGGATAGGTCGCTCAACCATTTACTTTTAAACGATAATTTCTTCTTCCTGCAAATACTGATTGGACAATATATTTAACAATGCTACCGACACGCTTCTCTGCGAAAAAATATATCTTACGAATTTACCTTTTTCCAGGGCTTGGATTTCTTATTTTCTATTTGGATGTTAACAAAGGTAGGAAGATTCATGGGTAGTCACTCGTTAATGATTCTAATTTAAATTAGTGGAAGGTCTTGTTTAGCTTGCACCGCATTCTATTTTTAGTTTACGTTTTTCCGGTTATACAAGCATATTATGGTACACTGGCCGTAGAGCGCCTTAACGGAAGGTCGTTTGCTGCGCTGCCAGCCTCCCGAGATTAATGATGTGACGTCAAGACAGTTTGTAAGAGACAACATAAAAAAGTCTACAGTAATTAAGTTACTAAATAAAACTTAGCAAGATTTTTGTAAACTACAAGGAAACTTTTCATATAAATGCCATACAATAGATTTAGGAATACTGTGCAGTTCATATTTTCAAAAGAAATAATATGTATTAATAGAACTAAAATCATTTAAAACCGGACATCGTATAATATTTACCACATTTCGCAAACTCAAATATTATTGAGTGGTCTATAAAACTGGTAGAAAAAGACAGCACGTGACAAAACACGTATGTAAGAAAGAGGAGGTTGTAGAAATTGGAACTTCTTTGAAAATTCGGTGGTATTTGCTTTCTTTCCATCGTTTTATCGGTCGTTATATTTTGATAGAGCCATTCTGGAGGATGCCGATATAACGTTTATGTTTTGGTTTTCGGTGCGGTTGGACTCTTACTTACCACCTTGTTGAGTCTGATATAAATATATATATTTTAATTCTATACTACAGAAAGTTAAATAAAAGAATTGTAAAACTAAGAAAAAAAATAGAGCATTTAATTTGTACTAACAACGTTTATTTATTATTATTTTAACCTACTGATTAAACATTTTGTATTATATCAATGCTAAATTTATTTTCTTAGAGACTAATAATAAATGTAACTTAATAACATACAATGTAGTAAGAAACCAAGTAGAAACGTGGACCTAAATGTACATACCTTAAAAGTTTTCGAGTGATAAATATCCTGGAGGGTTCCCGAATATAAAATTTGTACTGTCGCGTACAAAATAACTAAACTAAATTATTTTTGATACGTATATTTTTTAAATATTTCTCAAGAATGATTTGTGACTAAGTGTTTAAATAGATATGTTATTTTTAAAATAAAAGTGCATCATATATGGATGCACTTTTATTTTTTCATACCTAAAATGAAATAACGACATTTGTAATGGAAAATCAAACTGGACCTTTTATATAATTTTTAAGGTGAATTTAATTATTTATAAATATAGCAAACAAAAAATCTATCAAATAAACTACTTAAACAGTAAGAGAAGTTGTACGTAAGTGTAGCCCTGCTATAATAACTTGGCGAGACCCTCTCGCGAAGATGATACAGTGCGCACTGCAACTATATATTCCGATCGTCGTTCATGTTCGAATTGCGCTAACTGTAAAACATTTTAAATGCCACATCTATGTACCTTTCTATATTACGAAAACAAAATCTATATTTCCTTCTTTTTTGTTTACTTATTAAAGTTGATAAAAATTAAAATTGCAATTATCTGTTTATTTTAGTAAGGTCACCTAGTTAAAGTTACATAACTAGGTGAAACTAAGAACACTGCAGTACTCTTAAGTTGATCAGCATTTTGTTTTACATTAAAAATATAGTAAAATAACTGGAATAGTCTAGTACCATACAATTTAAACCCAGTATATAACCAACATCAGTAGCTTAGCACTTTATTACCGCGCATTAAATATCATTATCCGCAACAAATTTTGTTAAATAAACCCTTTATGCTCGGCCTCTATTGTGATATGATCAATAGAGTATATGAAAATGCGTCCAAAATTCCCAATAATAAATTATCCGCCTTGTCCGCTTACCTCGGGTTAACCGGCTTTTATAAACTACCCGGGTAATTTATAACTATTACCCGGGTAGAAACGATCACGTGATATCACTTTATAGCATATTCGTTGGGTAAATATGAGCGAGCCATACATAAGTGCTACGCGGTTTACATGAATTGGCTTTAGGTAGTTTTATATTTTTAAAAGCACAATTTAGATTCAATTAGGTTGATATCTAAGTAAGTTTTATAAAACGAATATGGATCACTTATTATTATGTACCTACCTATTTGCTTGCGTTGCCTATGTTTTATCAAGCATTACATTTGTAATATGAGAGCCTAATACATTTTTGATAACCTATCTCATGTTTATATTTTACATTTTTATGAAGCTAAACAAATTGATTTAGTAATTCTAGTTACATAAATATATTTACTAATAAGAAATAAGACAAAATAAATAACAAATAATATTCCTACTTCCCCCATACAAAACTAAACAACCAAACTAGACAATTTTCGGTGAAACTAAAATATATTTATGAATACTTTAATTTGCTTATCTAAACATTACCCAAGCAAGAAACAAACTATCTTACCCCGCTACAAGTACGTACTTAATGTAATCGCGCTCAATATCCTTTGTTCACTTTCAGACTCATTAAAAAGGCGATGCAATTTAATGAGTTGATAGTGTGCGTTAACCCTCGCTACGTTTGCGAATACCACTATCGACGACAATAGAATTCGAACCTTAGCTTTATTGACGGAAAAACTAATTTTGTACGGCGTCGTCCGTTCGTGTATTAGTATGTAGGGGTCGAAGATTAGTGGCCCACGCCTACTATCGGGAGCGCTGAGCGGCTGATGGTACCCTGGAGTGTAGTTACAATTAGAGTGGTGCCCACAATGAAGTGACGCGTAATGTTGGCCCTTGTCTTTGTATGTTGATTGCGCCGGAAAGAGGTCGGGCTGAATGCGCCGTTTTGGCATCGTCTAGCTAAATGCTTGCCTATTCAAATTTATTATAGTATGGCGCACCTCCGTTACATTCGGCATGGAATATCGTGAACGGCTAAGTTAGGTTATTGTGGATTATGTTTGTGTGTATGTTTTATATAATAAATCTATCCAATATTGCTTCATAGTACGTTTTGTATTTACATTGCTATCAGAAGAAAGGAATAAATATTATTTTACGAATCCTATTTAGTATTAAAGCATTATGCCTTTTTTTAAATAATTTGTGAGCTGTATTAAATAGTATATATAGCTGTTGTACCTGAGTGTAAAATAAATTCTGCATAAAAAAATGTAAATTATTGCAATTAGAACATACTCGTATTTTGAATGTTTATTTAATAGAAAATATTGAAAAGAATAAAGTATTATCTAGTATATTAATGGCATAACTTACTATTATGCAGGTATAGGCAAATTAAAAAATAAACCAAAATGTAAAAAAAAAAACACCTCTATAAAAACTGCCCTCATCTATTCATACGTTGGCCTTAAGATTCGTATAACGCTTTGAATACAGCCATAACGCTATATAAAACAGGTATGGTCGTTGAAAAAAAAGCGGACGGACGGAGAATATAACGTAGGTATTTTTAGACGGGCTCCGTAGCGGGGAAAGGCTTACAAGCCACTAGCGATTGGACGTTGTCGACGTGCATTGTCAATTGGGAAAACGCCGAGCGCTTTTAGACACGACTGTACTGGTTGGTACAACTGGGTTAATTTAGGTTTTTTTTTCATTAGTTATTATAAATTATTTTTAAAGCTTTAAATTTTCTGTCATCCTAAAGGTATTTATTAAAATAATTCGAAGTTAGATACTTCTTAAAAACGAGCTGACTATACATTCCACTACAAAGTAGGCGTTACGCTTTTGAAGACATACGCGATATTAATTATAGATTTGTAGAATCATATCAATTTTAGCACATGTTTTACAATCTAGGTATTAAATATTAGTAAATTTCAAAAAAAACCTATTAATATTGAGATGAATTTGAGTATAAAAAATATAAATTAAAGCATCAAATATACATAAGCCTAATAATCAATTTCAGTTTAATTAGAGTTCATAGAATAAATTGTTAAATCAACAATCAAAAATGTAAAAACAATTAAAGTTCCCTCTACCTTCCCGGCTACATGCGTGATACAGCGTGAAGCTTAAAAAAACAATTAAAACAAAATAACTTTCTATTATAGTAAAGTTATCTCGTGTAGCATTTACAGAGGGCTATGAAAGGCAAGGTTTTATCGCGTTGCCACGGCAACGACGCTGCGTCGTCGCGATACCCTTCACTCGGCACATTGGAAAAACTAGTTTAGCCTTTTATGTACGTCGCTAGTAGGTCTGAGTATATCAATTCTTTACGTCTTTTCCAAAACTAATTTTCTAAGTAGGTTTTTAAATGTGTACGTTCGTGTGTATGTTCTGTTATAGTTTATCAAATTATTGATATTGCGATGTATTTTTGCAAATATTTTAGATTATTTAGCATTATATCGACTTTTGGGACCATTGTAACTCAGAGGCGCAAGTAACGAGGCAAATCGCGTTGTTGAGTTCCGCCACTCAACTCTAGAAACTCTAGAATTCGGCGGAAAGTAGCGATGAAAGTGTCTTAATGGGAATGGAGTTTCTTAACATTAGGTTCTAGGAGTTCTCTATGAATACCATTCTATGTCCGGGATACAAAGAGAAGCAAAAAAATCACTTATTTTATATATTTCAATACTATCTTCTTTTTATTTTTTGATATTATGGTATATTATGCAATTATTATTAGTCACCTAAAATTTAACTGACTTAAGTTTTTTCTTAACTTATATTTTGAAAAAAAATCACTAAAATGACACAAATATATTGACATCCATCACACCATGTTGATATTATAGTCTATTTACGCATCAGAGACGGGGACCAGTTAACCCTTGAATACGTACGTACTGAAATATTAACGCTGTAGGATAGGTACACGCGGAAAAACAAAGTCGAAAACTGGGCCCGCTCGCCCGTAGGCCCGTCGCACGGTCACAAAGATTATTTGTTAGTGATCGTGGAACTTTTACATTGATTTTAGTTAGAAAAATGTTGTTTTATTTAATCTATATATCTATTATTTTGAATAAATTGCAAAGTTAACTTATATGAGTTGACTCTATATAGAGTCATATTTATCTATATGTATAATTTGACAAATTGAATAAATTCGAATAAGTAGTGAGATAATTAATGAATAAAAACTTTTTTATTTATGACTTAACTTTTTTATTATTTATGAAATTACCGAATAGATAAAGTTTAACAAATTGCTCTGTAACACATTAATTTACTAAATCATACACAACGAGAGCAATCAAACATACCAACACACAGCATTTACACATACTTTTAGGCAATCTTCTGGCTACTTAATCTTTGGCGTCCGCGTGGCGTGTCGGTATTAAGTGGAGTGGGGCGGGAGTCGCGGGCCCTGGGGACCGCCTCCCGAGGGAGCAGGGGGGCGAAAGGTTAAAAGGGAAAAGTTATAAGAGACCGCTTGTTGTCAGTGCGAGTTCTTCGCGAACATTCGATTGCCGAATGCGGTTTTGCCTTTCAATGGTTTCTATTGCTTTTCTATTTCCGCCTATTGTTATTGTCGGGTGATATTGAGTAGATTACTGGACCCCAATTTACTTTAAATTTATTATAGGATAAAATTTTTACGTGATATCTTATACTGTGAAACAAGCTAATTATACTAATGAGCATAAATATTTCTAGAATATACAAAAAATACCTATTTAGTACCTATGTATATAAAAATATTTTACTTTTCAACTATTTCAAAGGAACATCCATGCAAATAAATATAGTATAGAAGGCGTGGAGTAGGGGGCGGGTGGCATTCAAGTGTTCAGACTTGAAAGACCCCCGCCTCCTCACCGCGACTTAATGCCGTAGTAGATTTTTTCCGACGTATAGTGCGGAATATGCGAGTAAAATAAAACTATAAAAAGTAAGCGTTTTATACAAAATAATGAACCAATTTCATTGCTACTAAGCCTTTTTTCAAATTAAATATCTTTTGCATTCTCAATATTATTAAAGTACCTATGACTTTTAAAACTTGGAGGTCATGGACGAATATTAGAAATTCTTTTAGAATTCTTTTAGTTAACATGTCTTATTTAAAATTAGGCGCGTCTACACCTTTGTAGAAGTGTAAAAATATCTCACCAACCCCACTTTTTAAAGTTCATGATTAATTAATAGCACATCTAAATCTATGAAAATAGTCTTATATTACTTTTGTATTACCTCAACGTAACGAAAATTTTAGCATGTTGAAAATCGCCAAAGTCACTTACAACGTTTTGCTTGATATCAAAAGATAAGCTTTAACGGATAGGGCTATATAATATACGAGAAGGGATGAAAACCAGGGGTAGTTTTTACGACGAAAAATACAGTTACCTTTCTGTTCGTGATGCGATAGGTAAATATTTTCTATATAGGCGGGTGCTTTTATTGGAAATGGTTTGATTTTGTCGCAGTCTTTCTTACGCAACTACGAATGGTTTTTTTTTGTTCGATTGCAGTGGCCTACTTCAATTCTTTCGGCCTTCGTAATAATTTTCTTAAAATATTCTGAAAAAATTATAATAGTTTAAACAATATCTGTGTGCGGTTCTGAACCTGAATAAGGTATTCAGGTTCCGAACCGCACACAGATATTGTATTAGTTTCAGGCTATAGTAAGTATTCACTTGCAGAATTTTCGACAACATGAAAATCATCGAGGCCAGTCGCTAGTGGCACGAAGTGTGACTGTAAAACCGACTGGTTGTGGGTTCGATCCCCACTCGAGGAGATTAAATATTTACTTAAATTTATTTTTCCATTTTCTTCGCTCTGGTGTCGAGGCTAAGCGCGGCGTTGAGTTCTGCCACTCAACACGCAATGCCTCCAGAATTTGGCAGGAAGTGGAGAACGGAGTGTCTTAACATTAGCTTCCCTCTGCCTACCCTGCTGTGTGCGGGATGCAGCGTGAAGCTAAAAAAGAATGAAAATCATGTCTTAATTTCATCTATTCGATAATTAGGAATATAACATAACCTTCCGAATTCTTAGATAAGAAAAAGACTAATAATGCTATCGCATTTATCCTCTTCTTTTCAATGTAGACTTTAAAAAAGTTTTATTTAGCTTATTACACCTATTAAACAGTTACAAAGTTTCATTAGTACTTATTTGTTTCCAATACATAAGACAACGCAGTCGTAAATTACGTCTCGCCCCGTATAAATTAGCACCTGTCGAGTCTCCAGTAGTGTGAACGTACTCGCTGAGTGTATGTTACGGCAAACTTGGAATTCGGTTCCGCTGTTGAAGCTTTATTTAAATGTAACTGAAGATGCTCTTTCAGTTAAAAAAAATAATTGTTTTTGTCGGTTTGTTTGTGAAAAAATTAATAAATATATGTAATAACATATTTTACAATTATTTATATACATATAGGCCCGTTATGGCGCAATGGCACAAAGTGTGACTGTAAAACCGACTGGTTGTGGGTTCGATCCCCACTCGAAGAGATGAAATATTTATTTAAATTTATATTTCCATTTCTTCGCTCTGGTGTCGAGACAAGCGCGGCGTTGAGTTCTACCACTCAACACGCAATGCCTCCATAATTCGGCAGAAAGTGGGGAACGGGGTGTCTTAACACTAAATTCCCTCTGCCAACCTTGCAGTGTGCGGGATAGAGCGTGAAGTTGATTTTTTTTTCATATATATGGGTAAACTGTTGTTGTTTATTCCCGACTGCTAAGGAAGGGTTATGTTTTTCGCGCGTATCTTGTATGTATGTAATATTCTTTATTACCTCGTATCTCCAGAACCGCTGAACGGATTTACATATTTGAGGTATCGTTAGATTCGTATTAGCAGCCCAAGTGTTCTTAGATAGGTGACGTTAATAAAAAATAATCATGGCGGCTGTGGTACGCCATTGAACTAATGAAAAAAAAAAATTTCGTTTCGAATACTACAATATGGGTATCAAATTCAAGAGCTCAATTTCAGGATTTCAAAAAGGTATATCATGATTATCATTACCATAATAAATTCTAACAAAAAAATGAAAAATAAAAAAATATTTGTAAAAACAAAAACCCCGACTGCATCAAACTAAAAAGAAAATAAATAAGCCCAATAGTTTATTAGGATTAACAGTCGGGACCTATAAGTAATTCTTCAATCAATAAAATCTTTACCAGGAATCCCGCATAATTTAAAGAGGTCCCGACTGTTAATCCTAATAAACTATTGGGCTTATTTATTTTCTTTTTAGTTTGATGCAGTCGGGGTTTTTGTTTTTACAAATATTTTTTTATTTAATTTATGATATAATGATAATTAACACTAATAATGTTATTAAGGTAAGACCATATATACTATCTATTTTCATTTAAAGTATTTATTGCTATTTTTTTCTTGATTTTTCCGAATATTTTCATCGTAAAAAGTAAGTAAGATTTTATTGTACTGTGAACTATTCAGGAACCCAATAAGTATAACAATGTCAATCTCATATATTTTACTTAAAGGTAGTAGCCATCATTCTAAGGCTTAGCTTGCCGCAAGAATGATCCGGAAGGATATCGATGGGGGCAAGCGACCTTTATATATGGGTGGATAAGTATAAAAAACTAGATGTTTCTAGTTTTTTATGCTTATCTGTAATTTAATTTATCTTGGCAATTTAAGTCATAGGATAAATATTTTCAATTTTGTCAGTGCGTTCATAAGAAACATATGTTATTTTGTCAGTTCTATTTATACTCGTAATGCACAGTACGGTTATCATCAAAAGAAAAAAAATATCAAAACTTGTGCACATAATGTGTATGTACTTAACGTTTGCGTCGGTATTTTTTTTCTTTTTAGTGAATTAAGATGATTATATAACTATTATATATATACTTATATAACTTTAAAGCATTTCCACGTTAACTTTTTCTCCTGAAACATTTAGCCCATCTGTCTCCAATTCCAAATAAAATCTCCATAGATGCCTCGAGTCGGTCTCGGCTGACGTATCCGTGTAAACTAACTCGCAATATTGTGACATAAGGTGTTTAACATAAATAATGCGGACAGATGTGCGACGCCGCGGGCTCTACAAATACGTTCGCGGCACACTGTTCATATCTGGCCTGTTCTGGTTCATATGGAGTTGTTGATACACCCACTCTTCTATTATGTGTACGTAAACTACATTTTACAGGTAAATGGTCAGAATATTTATTGTAAGCCTCAGTAGAAAGATAAAACAAGTTTGCTTAAGTTTTGCCTGACTTTATAACTAGGACTGTTTGAATTTAAAATGGACAAAAACAATCTTTTTCTATATCCTTTATGGTTCAGAAAATAGTTGTGTATGTAACAAATTTAGTCATTAATGCAAAATCGGAATTCTTCCTTGTAGTATGTAATTATATACACAATGTACAATTATTATTATCCGTTTACAATAAGACATAATAGTTATATAATTTTCATGGAGCTTTGAATAGCTGCGCTAGTTGTATCAGCTCTACCCACATACACATCTGTTGGCACAGCAATATTCAGCGCGGCGGCATTGCCGTTGCCGGAGGCTATGTAAAATATTTCTGCTAAAGCATTCATCGTGATCGCCCGCCTGATCGCGCGCCACGTTACGCACAAACCAACACATCTAACCGTTCAACATTCACTTTAATACTACAGCATAGGAACCATTCTCCAATAACACATTCGAACTACCAAAATTGCAAAGATCAACTATTGTATGTAATCCGATATCCCGATAGTCGCCTATAGACTTTCATTGAAAATTGTTTGATTTAGTATAAAGCTAACAGCTTTACGTAAAAGGTTTGTAATTTTTTTGCCGACACAAAATGTACAGAAAAAGTTGTGAACTTGGCACTAGAACGCTTAATTGCTGTTTCACAAAAACGTGGAACGTGGAAGAGCGGAAGATACAAATTTGTGAACACGAGAAACAAATTAATACTATAATAGGGAGTTTACGGTTTCTGTTCAAGTGGAAACAGCTGTTAGGTGCGCTCCTAAAACGTACTGAGACTATAAATTGTGTCTTTAGTGAATAACTCAACGACCTATTATTTTTTTAACTAAATAGTAAAGCTCGACTTAAGTGGAATGTTATGTAGTAGTCTATAAATAGTTTATATTTTTATTTCTTCATTTGTAATATTAATAAGGGCAGTTATTCAAAATTATATAGTAGTATTATTGTCGTTAATCATCGTGGCGCAGAGGCCCAAACGTGTGACTAGAAAAGACGACAAGTTGTGAGTTCGATTTCCATTTAAGGAAAATATGTAATATTTTCATTTCTTCGCTCTGGTGTCGAGGCAAAGCGTGACATTGAGTTCCACCATTCAACACGCAATGCCTTCAGAATTCGGCGGCAAATGGGGAACGGAGTGTCTTAAGACTAGGACCTGGCTACTCTGTTGTGTGCGGAATACAGTGTGTGTAAAAATGTCTTTAATTATTAACAACACTTGAATATTAAACTAAAATCTTAATATATACGTATTTATATAAAAATCTCGCTATGTGGATACAAATATTACTCCGAAGTAATAAGAGTTTTCTTTGCAGGTTTTTTCTCAAGTTCTTCCTTAAGTGTAACCAAAATTGTTTGAAGAATGCTGGTAATCCTCGAGATATGAGAAGATTTCAAGTAAGTATTAGTTTGGAGGTAAACTTCCAGTGAATTGATTATATGTACTTATATATATTTAGATTTTTTTCTCCATATATTTCTGGGCTTTTGATAAAATCTAGTGTCATTCAATTATTTACTTAAATAACTAATAAAAATAGGGCTTTTTAAATATAAAATGCAGTAATATAATATTATACTTTAATATATTATTGGTTTTTAGAAATATGACGTTTGTCCTCTTTGCAATTTTATTGACGACATTTTGTAAGATCCCAGGGACCCCAGACCTACGTCATTTTAGCAAAGCTAAAATTTTGAGGACTATTAGTCTAATAGGTAGCTAAGCTAGTAAGCGTACTCGAAAATGGCGCCCTTTCAGAGGTAGCGCTAAATAAAGGTACATCTATGTCTGGGAGGATGATTAAGCCATCAGCTTGGTTTGGGTGCTTATAAGTCCGTCGATAATATATGTAAAATTGAAGGTATTGCTGTTATAACGTAATTGCTATTATAACGTAGTTGGCCCCAATTTTAAACAACCTTTAGGACGTCTGGCAGAAGTAAAGGCCCACGTAAGCGATCTGGTAATAGTAAATATACATTTTTTACATTATTCTCAAAAATATAATTAAATACGAGCGTTTCTACTTTAACGTAGGTGAGCGTGTACATTAAGTTGATGCTAACTCTGAAAGGTTCCACTTTCAAGTTAGTAAGTACGCATACAGGATTATTAGACTATTAATCCTCAAAATCTCTGCTCTGCTAAAATGACGTAGATCTGGGGGCCTTGGATCTCAGTCTATAATTTAAATAAATGGAATACAATATAAGTTTCACATTAGAAATATAAAGCGAAAAAATGTAAATATATAAATGAATATTTGAAAAAGTTTCAATGGTTTCGTTCGCCCAATCTAAATTGTATTGATTACAACTGTCAACACGTGAAATCTACTAGTTGCCTGAAAAATGTTCCGTGTCTACCAAGTACAAGTTCGTCGGTATTGCTTTAAGTGTGGTTTAAGTTTCAAGATTTCATGTAGGAATTTTTTTATGACGTATATATATTTTATTGTATCATTTGAACGATATTAGGAGTATTTTTGTTGTCCGACTCTGGCAAGACGAATGGCGGCGTTCATTTCCGCCACTGACGAGACATCTCGAATTCAGCCGGAAAGTGTAAAATGCGGACCCTAGTTTATCGCTCCCTAGTCAGCTATATCTGAGATAAATGTATAATAAATAAATATATCTATATAAATATAACATTTTTGTAAGCTTTTAGAAAAAAATATGTCTATTTAAAGTGTTTTTACAATTTTTTATGAATGTTTATTTTGATATTTACACATAATTTATATTTTTACTTTTCCTCGCAAGTTTCTTATAACGTGTACCACATCGCGGTCTCATATCGCCCTCGACTGAAGGAAGGGTTGCGTTCACAGCTGTTGAATATTTGAAGCACCTCCAATTTTGGGAAGGGATGAAATTAAATTTATTTATGCCAGTTTATCTATTTACTCTTACTCGATCTTTTGCTTTTGTTATTTGTTGAAGCTATGTTTTTAATTATAAATTTTAAATACAAACCTAGGTACACATTTTAGATAGGAATTTTCTCAAATTCAGAAATTGATATTTATTTCATATTCATAATTTATTTCTTAAATTATCTATATTATTAATTTTTGAATTTTATGAATTTTATGCTAATTGGTTTTAAATAAATTTCCATATAATATATATCAGAGTGTAATAACTCCAGTGTCACCCCTACACCCATAAAGGTGCATTCACAGTCTACTTACGGGTACAAATTTACTTCCTCACTTGCCTTCGATATATTTGTCTTGTGTGTTCTAGCCAACTTTGAACAAATATAGAACTTAGTGGTGCTTACATATAGCGTTCAGTTTAATATGCATTAGCGATTATGGTGCGCGTTCACTATGTCTATATTTGTCTTTCTGTGTGTCATTGAATAATTCAGTGGTCTTTCCCCGATGTTTCAAGGGTAACGATATATAGGTGCCGTGCATAACCTTATATTAATATGTAATGAAATTTGAAGTAGGAGAATTTGGATATTATCGTCAGGGTTAAATTATTTCTTTAAATTTTCTTATTTTAAATAATTATTTATTTTAATTAATTCTACTCTGAGAAACGTATGGAGACATAAAATAAATCTTATGCCTCGATTGTAAATATTTATCTTTGAACCTACATCTAATTGTATGATACTTGTTCTTGTTAGATTGGATATTTATTCCTCAACATTGTTTGTTAATTAAAGAATTAGGCGTCAATACTATCAAAATCTTCTAAACATTTAATATTATTTATACCAATTATCCGATTAAATTCGGTACCAACTACTTGCACAATGCACTTGCATACCTACTGCCGTCCTTTCCGAGACGGTGACCCCTCCCTGGGGACTCTCCCTTTCGCCGGCGCGCCTGTTGCCGTTCGCGTATAGGAAGTGTGTGTGCTGTGGATGCAGGTCGAACATTGGTGGATTTTATTTCCGTAGCCCTTCACCACGATCTTGAACTTCAAGTCAGAAATACTTGATGAGTCCTCATTTTGATCTATTTTGGTACATTGTACGTTTTATTTACTGTATTATTATAAGTAAACTTGTGTAGTAAGGATTTGTCTAGAACGACGGAGATTTAAATGAAATTATATGTGTCGGTACATATGTATTCTTTTAATTTAAGTATGTAATTAATATCTGTTGTGTGTAGTTATAAAATTGCTTAATAGTTATTGTTTTACTATAACCTATCTCTATGTATATAAACCTATCGTATTATTTATTTTTCCATATATTCGTTTTCCGCATTGTATTCAATGATAGGTGACAAGAAGGAGTTTATTAATTTAATGAGACTAGAGTAGGAACAAATTTATCTGACCAGGATTTGAATTTACAATCATCACTATAACATATTTAAAAACATCAATTTAGTAAAATTGATCATATTTTCGTCTTTATATTTATTATTAAAAAATATTTATATGTAATAAAGTATATAATTTCGCTGTAATTAATATTACTGCGTAGAAAAGAGGTGATCCAAATACCTGCAGTCTTAGGAATTAGATATCTAGAGATAATTACGTCTAGCCTTAAGCCTTAAGTAGCAGATAAAATAAAATCAGTTCTAGACAATAATTTTGAAATGTTGAAAAAAGGTACGGACGTGTCTGTAGGGCTTAGTCTTTTATCTCGTATATAACAGAAACCTGGAAACCTTGTATTAAACTCCTTTCTTCATTTTTGTACACTCCTTTCTTCATTTTTGTCTAAATTTTCTAGGCTGCGTTTTGTCCTGTTATCCCCCCGATTTATTCCCCCGAGTAGGAATAGAACCTACAATCGTCGCATTTAGTCACACGCTTGTACCACTGTGCCACAACGTATATATAAAAAAGAAAGGCCAGTCGTGGCGCAGGGGCATAAAGTGTGACTGTAAAATCGACTGGTTGTGGGTTCGATCCCCACTCGAGGAAATGAAATATTTATTCACATTTATATTGTCATTTCTTCTTTCTGGTGTCGAGGCAAAGCGCGGCATTGAGTTCTCAAGTAGTAGTAGAGTACTCAACACGCGATGCCTCCAGAACTTGGCGGAAAGTGGGGAACGGAATATCTTAACACTAGGTTCCCTCTGCCTACCCTGCTATGTGCGGGATACCGTGTGAAGCTGATTTTTTTTATTAAAAAGAGGTATGCTAATTAAGACTATGTTTCCAGGTGGTCATATCGACCCAGGTGATGGTGGACGGGCCCCTGCTCGCGATATCCGACAACATGTTCGTGCACAATAACAGCAAGCACGGGCGGCGCGCGAAACGCCTAGACCCCACTGAAGGTATTGACGCCGCGGCCGACGCTAATTGTACGTTTTGTTTTTTTTTATTTATTTCTTTTATTATTTGTTTTTTATGTTTATTTACTTATAATTTTTAAATTTATTATGTCGTCTAATAGGTATCTATTATAGTATTCTTCATAATCACTTAAGACCCGATAATAGTCAGACTTTCGGTATTTTATAAAGCCTGAAAGTTTCTGTGCACATACACCCATCACTAGTAAGTACGTAGTAAGCAGTAGTGGTTTCTACTCCCTGACAGGCACTCCTTAAGTCTAAGAAATGACAAGATCTTACGAATCGAATATACTAAATTGTAAAAAATATTATTTGTTTCTAATATGTTCGTAGGCGCTTATAGCTTATAGGATTTGGGGAAGTCTGGCAATGGACCACGTCATTTCTAATATTATTCCCAAGAAAATATAAAAAAATTGAGCTTTACGAAAATTAGGTTTCATTTTTTGCATCTTAGCTACCTAATTGCCAAAGTACATTCAAGATCCATATACCCTAATGGTACTTGCCAGTGTTGGGTCTGTGTGCACATAACCTTTCAGGCTTTATAAAATAACGAAGGTCTGGCCGTACTGTTCTACTATTGGCTCTCTCTCCATAATGTTGTTTTTGAAATGAAATATTTATATTTTTCTTAAGTGATTTACTTAAAAAAATATTTTAATTGTAATTTTTTTAAACCTTACGTAAATGTAAATGCTGTATAGTAAGCTCTTTTTAATCGATAATCCAAGAATCCATGTAAACTTTACATGGATTTTAGTTTATATTTTTTTCTTTAAAATATATTTTTTATTTGCAAAACGCAAATTTTTAAGTATTCAAAACAAATGTGTAAAGTCATAACAAGAATTGAGAATGTCGTTTGTATGCAAGGAATCACAGTAGACATTTCGCAAGGAGGCGACGGATGGCTAACGCGAGAGTTACCTCGGATCATTTATAAGAATTATGTCGTAAAAACTTAAGGCGTAAATCGAATTATTTTGTGTATATTTAATAAGATACCTACGCATTTGATACTTGAAATTCAAATTAGAATACAAGAAAATAAGTTGTTAAAAGCAAAACAGCGAATGTAAAACTTTTATATACTTAATGCATTATGTGCCCATGGATTTTATGTACAGATTTAAAAGGGAAAAATTAAGCCAGAAGACAGTAACTACTAATAAAAAATTCAAATAACTTAATTTCATACTCCCCCATTACTTACCAATGAAACGGGACGAAATATATCAAATATTAATTACTCACTCGCAGGGGAAACGAAAAAAATGTTTTTATTACTCAAATTAAAAAGTACCACCGGCTTAATCTTCTTTCGTCCCCTTAAATTCACTTTCTCTTCTCGTCTTTATTACTGAAATTCGTTCGCGAGATTTCAGATACTTCCCGTTGTCTTTCGGCGCGTATCCCCCTTGGCCTTGCATCTGTAACAATGCGACAAAGTCCTAACTGCCATTCAATATTTATATACTTAGAACTATATTGCATTGCATTAAAATTCCTTTTTAATTATCAAATTTATTATTTTATGAACTAGTACTACTATTAACTTTAGCTATTGTTGTTTTTATGGTGCCATCAAAGATGAAATCACGAGTAACGAAAAAGTTTATAGTGTAGGTTTTATTCAACTTTAACTTGTCTAAATCATTTTATTACCTTAATATATTTACATTATGTACCAAATTTTTCAGCACATATCACTTATGTTTTTAAGTTATCCTCATTAAATTTGAATCGTATTACAAACGATTTAGTGTCTATTTTCGTTTGTACAGCGGGATTATATCCGCCGTTGCCCGTAGCAACGCCATGCATCAAGGCGATCTCTCCCAGTGAAGGCTGGACGTCAGGGGGCTCCACGGTAATAATAGTGGGTGACAATTTCTTCGATGGACTCCAAGTTGTATTTGGAACTATGTTGGTGTGGAGTGAGGTAAGTTTCATTATATTTAAAAAATATATAGGTATGATATTTTGTATATTATTATCTAAATACTATATATTGTATTTTGTAATCATATACCTATACTCGATTCACGATTCATGACATAAAAGGTAAACATGTCAAAAAAACGGTTCTTTTACATTACAGGTTTGATGGAGTTTTTGTATTAATTAAAAAATATATATTTTAAGTATTAATTCGCTAATAACACTATAAATAGCCATAAAATTTATTATAATATTATCTTATAATTGAAATAGAATACCAGTAAAGCGGGGAGAATTTTTTTTTACAAAATTCTTATTATTTTCGAAAAATTTTTTTTTAAAATATCTTATTATTATCGAAATATAATTTAAATATTTATATTTTCAAATTTTATAAAATTGCACTCTGTATATATAGTAAATAAAAAGAAGTTAAGTTAAAATAAACGAAAACGAAAAGTAGTAAGTAAAACAACAATAATAAAAATAAAGATTGTTTTCATATTTAAAGCCGAGAATATTTTAACTTAAAATTTAAAAATGTTGGTATGCACTCGGTTTTTTTTATTTTCAATAATATTTTTTAAATATGTCATGTACATGTAAAAACACCTAAAAGTCAACTTCTTCTCAAACTTCAGACACATTTTAGTACTATAAAAATAAATTATATCTCGTAATTAATATTTATATTAGAACATTATTGTTCTAATAAAAAATACAACAGTAGAAGCTTGGTAAAGCTGTAGTCACCATGTGATAAAAGAAGAGCAAAAGATGAAAAATAAAATTAATTTAATAGATAATGTGGTTGACCGTTTCGTCATTAATGTTGGTGACAGTTCCTCAGAATCCTCCGAATTCTGATAAATAATTGAATAATAGATATATTAAGATTTATTATCCTAATAGTTAAGTAACTTTTAGTAAAACTTGTACATTTTCATTTTATTTTTTGCTATTCTTATTTTATACAAAGATATTTTATATATAACATTCAAGCACAACAAGCAATAATGCTATATATAGAAAACTCCACGTTAAATAAATTAAATATAAATAAAAAAATACAATAAAGTTTGAGAAACAGAATTTTTTTGTTTACATTTTTTGTCTTGCCATAATGAATCGAGTATGAATGCTACTTGACGTTTTTAAAAGCCTATTAATTTAATTATTTATCTAATTAAATTAGTAGGCTTTATATATCGTGGCATGGTCATGTCTTATTACCAGTGACAAAAAATAGTAACAAAAATGACATTCATAACATGACTCGTTTTACAAACGAGTCAATAAAAAATTTGCCTGTCATTGTTTAGTCTTTTAACATAGTAAATAAGTTTGAAATATTGTGATCGTAATATTTAAAGTTAAAGTGTTCTAGCTAACTAATATTAATATTGATGACAAAGAGAACACAATATACATTTTAAATTATTTAACTATGTATAGTAACTATGTCAGCTCCACGCTGTATCTCGCACACAGCAGGGTAGGCAGAGGGAACCTAGTGTTAAGACATTTCGTTCCCCACTTTCTACTGAATTCTGGAGGCATTGCGTGTTGAGTGGCAGAACTCAACGCCGCGCTTAGCCTCGACACCAGAGCAAAGAAGTGGAAATATATTTGGCCCCTATGTACTTAACTAAGTATAGTTAAATAATTTAAAATGTATATTGTGTATATGATATACATATCATGAAAAAAAATAAGATTACAAAAGTTGATATAAAATTAAATTACAAAATAAAATTAAAGTAAATTTTAATTCATTACACGCATATCATAATTTTTTTTAAATGTTGACATACGTTGACCTAATAAAAAGGTCAAGCGTGTAGCGTGTAAAGCTTTAATTACGTCTAAACAGTTGTCAGTGCTAAGTGGAATAATTTACTTTGTTATTTTATTATTATATTAAAAAAATAAACATTATTCTGTATATCTAAGTTAGTGGTATAATAAATTATAAAACAAAAGTAATTCTGATGAGCTTTTATTCTTTTTCAGTTTTAGAATGATTTTTTTTTATATTTGTCATATATTTTAATATATAGAAAATAAAAATAATTCATTCCCTAGAGTAGAAATCGAAGACAAAACCATGTCATGTCAAACCATTGCATATATATTTTTCTATCTGATCTAAACAGTTGATAACATCTCACGCAATTCGAGTCCAAACGCCGCCGCGGCACATACCGGGCGTCGTGGAGGTCACGCTGTCGTACAAAAGTAAGCAGTTCTGCAAAGGAGCTCCGGGCAGATTCGTTTATGTTTGTGAGTATATGTCTATATAGATAGATAAAATGAATGACATTTGTTGTTATGATGAATCATAAAGAATTTATAAAAAATCGAATTCGAATAGAATCCAGTCGTGGCATCCAGGGACACAGACTGTGACTGTAAACCAGTGGCGTAGCTGGGGGGGTGCGGGCGGTGCAGTCGCACCGGGCATCAAAAGGAAAGGGGCATCAAAGTCTACGATCAATTCCTCTAAATTTTTTTCAATCAAGAATCTAGAAATGTACAAGAAAAATGAGAGAATAAAAATGAAAAATACAATATCGATATCATGTCAATCGAACATGAACTAGTCGATACTATTGACTTTGAAAATGTGAATAATGACTTTGCTAGTTAAAAAGCGCGTAATGTCCGTTTTAAATGTTTGCAATAATCTTTGCCAATATTTAACGTTATAACAGTTATTATAGTTTTGAAGCAATAAAAAATTATATATCTACTCTACTGTGTTTTCAAATCTGAAATTATTTTGACCCTTTTAAAGGGCATCAAGTCCTAAGCTGCACCAGGCAGCAAATACCCTAGCTTCGCCATTGCTGTAAACACAACAGGTTGTGGGTTCGATTCCCAGTCGGGGGTATGAAAAAATAAATATTATAGTAATTATATTATTTGAGTTCCGATACTCAACAGACAATGCTTTAAATATTCAGGGGAAAGTAGGGTACGGAATTTAACAATGTTATATTCCCTTTGTCTACATAGTTATGTGGGATTTGCAGCGTGAAGCTAAAGAAAATCTTGATCTTGAATGTGTCTTGAATCTTGATTTTTTTTTACTATGTATCGCTTAAAGCAGGATTAAGGAAATAACTAAAACCGAATTACTCACAAATAACAAATAGCCATATTAGCAACAAACACGTGAAAGGCCGAAACAGGCCAAAAAGTAATCCGTGGTGCGCAATTTCTTTCGATAGCGATCCATCAATTAGGCTTTCATTCGTTAGTGGGGGCAGCTAATGATTGATTTTGTTTTTCTTGTTTCGCATAGCAGCTCTCAACGAGCCAACGATAGATTACGGCTTCCAGAGACTCCAGAAACTTATACCGAGGCATCCTGGCGACCCGGAGAAGTTGCCCAAGGTAAGCTTTTTTGCATGATCATTGCAGATTGATAAGTACGGGAATAATAATTAATATTGAAAAAAAATTATAGTATGGAAAAATTTGTAATGATTTCTAACTTTATGTGAGTAAATAATGATAATAGTATTACTATTTTATATGAACACTGGCGGACTCGGACGCGGCTTCGCCCGCTTGAACTATACGAATGCTTATTAGATATATTTATGAAATTATTTTTGAAAATATCATTAACTAATTTAAATGAAAAAAATTATAAGTAAACGTAATCATATTAAAATATTAATAAAAAAAAACTAAACAAAACCAGCTACATTATTAATATCATCAAAGTAAAATAAATATTTAAAAGAATTAAAATTAAATGTGTTGTGTTATGTTTTTGCAAGTGCATGTTTATTTACATAATACTCAAATACAATAAAACAAATATTATATTTTTTGTCTCTGTCTGTCTTTCTATTTCCCCGAGCTAATATCCAGAATAACTGAACTGATTTTTATTGGACTTTCAGTGATCGATTTTACTGATGTAAAATCGATCACTGAAAGTCCGATAAACCCGGGAATAATACCCGGGAAAAATCTTTTTACACGTTTTCCTTGCGCGCGTACATAGATACTATATGAAATAACTAAACTCCTTTCTACATTAAATATGATAAGTTTTGCGAGCAATATCAAATAAAATCCCAAAAAACTAAAACTATAATTTATTAAGTGTGTAACAACGGTATAGATAACCATCCAACCGAGATGAAATAACCAACAATTCTTTCCTTAAATAATAAATACTTAAATAATATTATGGCGATGCCGCGCAGGGGCGCAACTTACACCACACCAAGAAATAAATGAAAATCTAACTAATCTACTACTCGAATAAGCGAAGAACCAAAGAAAAGTATAAATTAATTATAAATAGCAAATAATTACATAAAAATTAACAGTAGGTCCAAAATGTAGGAAAATTTACAAAACCGTCAACGTCATCTGCCCATTCGCGTCGGTCATACTATGCCGCCCGAAGGTTAGGTGATTTTGAATCAGGAAGGATCAAGGATCCATATCAAATTATAGAAAATACATACAACAAAAACCCGATAAATATAAAGTAAATTAATTAAAATGGTTACTTTTTCTCAACCTTCAAAGATAAACATATACCGACCTTCAAAGATATACATATATTTTGGCCGTGTGATCTCGGCTTAGAATAGGATTATCCTGGTACTGGTGGTGTCGTAAGAGGCGACTAAAGTACGTGTGGTAGAGTCACGTCGCCAGCAATGGCAACACGCATGGGCAGACTCGACCGGATCAATACCACCCCCGGCATTTATAAGCGGTGTCAAGTAGTGGCTTTATGCCACTGCGTTTCGCATCAGGTAATGCCGGGCTCCGGAGCCCAACCTCCACCCCTCCCTGGAATATGATAGCGGCACTTAAAGAGAAACTACCCCAGAAGGGGACCAGCTCCTCTGGTGCCGGAGAAACCCTCCCTGAGTTTCTAAACTCAGGCTGCCCTTCGAATTCTGGGGAGGGCACAGTACCGCGCTATAGACAGGGCAAACGAGACGTATTCCTGACGGAAACTCAAATTGCCCGACCGAGCGACACAGCCTATCTCCAATACCCCGGCTACAAAATAGAACATAACTTTATACCTCATGCCGGGGTCGCTGTGTTCGTAAGGGAGGACCTAAGTTTCCGTCGTCTTCCCCATTTTGATGGTCCCAAGGTCGGGACCTGTCTACCATCTGGCTCCGTGTTGACTCGGACGATCGTGCCCGAGTCTACGCATGCCTTTACAGGTCCCACAGTGGTAATGCAGAAACGGATCGGCTCATGGAGCACATTCAATCGGCTATCGACGATATGCTCTCACAGATCCCCTCCGCTGAGGTCGTGATACTTGGCGATTTTAATGCGCACAATGCCAGTTGGCTTGGATCACGCACCACCGACCACGCGGGGAGGGCTGCATTTGACCTTGCTATGGCGAACGGATTGTCCCAATTGGTTGAGTCGCCTACGCGACTCCCGGACGTGGACAACCACAATGCCTCTTTATTGGACCTTCTGCTGACTTCACATCCGGAACAGTACCAGGTTGTCGTCGATGCCCCTTTGGGGTCTTCTGACCACTGCCTGGTACGGAGTGTCGTGCCCATTAAGCGCGGCAGCTGCAGATCACCCGCAACTCGTCGCGTCTGGCACTACAAGTCAGCAGATTGGGATGGGATGCGTACATTTTACTCATCTTATCCCTGGGGGCCGGTTTGCTTCTCTTCTGATGATCCTAGTACCTGTGCCGCTGCTGTTGCCGACGTGGTTCTACAGGGCATGGAACTTTATATTCCTAGCACTGTAGTGCCAATCGGTGGCAAGTCACAGCCTTGGTTTGATACGTCTTGCAAGCTTGCTGCCTCTAGCAAACGCGAGGCATATCAAATCTGGGCTGAGGCACTGGTTACTAAGGATCCGGAGGTGAAAACCTCAAAAAGGAAGTATAACCGAGCCTCTAGGTTCTTTAAGCGGCAAATTGCCAGAGCAAGGTCCGAGCATATCGCCAAAATTGGCGAGAAGCTTGAGAGCTACCCGTCCGGAACTCATCAGTTCTGGGCGCTCTCAAAGGCGGCACTTGGCAACTTTAGCCAGCCTTCGCTTCCGCCATTACGCACGGGAAATGACATCTTGGTCCACACGGCAAAAGAGAAAGCCGATCTCCTGGGCGCTCTCTTTGCCTCAAACTCGACTTTGGATGACCAAGGAACAACGCCGCCGACCATCCCGCGGTGCCAGAGCTCAATGCCTGAGGTTAAGTTTAACCAAACAGCTGTTAGGCGAGCTCTGTCCTCTTTGGACATCCACAAGTCGAGCGGGCCAGATGGCATCTCTCCCTTAGTGCTCCGTTCCTGTGCTCCTGAGCTGACACCGGTGCTAACGCGTTTGTTTCGGCACTCTTACTCAGTCGGCGTTGTCCCAGACTCATGGAAGAGCGCTCTTATCCACCCGATCCCAAAGAAAGGCGATGGTTCCGATCCATCTAACTACAGGCCTATTGCTATCACCTCCCTGCTCTCAAAAGTCATGGAGAGCATTATCAATAGCCAGCTCTTGGTTTATCTAGAGGATCACCGATTGATTAATGACCGACAATATGGCTTCCGCCATGGTCGCTCAACCGGTGATCTTCTAGTTTACCTTACCCATCGCTGGGCTGCGGCTATTGAAAGCAAGGGAGAGGGCCTGGCAGTTAGTTTGGACATGGCGAAGGCCTTTGATCGAGTGTGGCATGAGGCGCTCCTGGCTAAACTTCCATCATATGGGCTTCCCGAGAATTCATGCAAGTGGATCGCCAGCTTCCTCACTGGGGGCAGCATCAAGGTCGCTGTCGACGGTCTTTGCTCTAAACATATGCCCGTGAACGCTGGCGTTCCCTAAGGCTGCGTGCTGTCCCCTACGCTGTTTCTTCTGCATATCAATGACATGTTAGAGGATACTAGCATTCATTGCTATGCAGATGATAGCACGGTGGACGCTGTTTACTCCGGCCGAGCAAGTTTTTCTCGGGAAAACGCCGAACAGTGCCGAAATAAACTTGTGTCTTCTGTTGAGGCATCCCTTGACATTGTCTCTTCATGGGGTGAAAGGAACCTAGTTCAGTTTAACTCCCTGAAGACACAAGTTTGCGCGTTAACCACATAAAAAATCCATTTATCGTGTCACCAGCCTTTCAGAACATTCCCCTTATAGCCGCGCCCAGTGTCAGTGTATAGTGCCTCAATGTTTCGAGTGACTGCCAGTGTCGCGATCATTTGGAAAGCAAGGCCAAGTTGGCGTCAAAGAAACTGGGGGTCATCAACAGAGCGAGACGGTACTTCACGCCTAAACACCGTTTGGCCCTATATAGAGCCCAGGTTCGGCCTCATATGGAGTACTGTTCTCATCTCTGGGCTGGTGGAGCCCAGTATCAGCTTGCACCATTTGATCGCATACAACGTAGAGCCATTCGAATAATTGGGGACCCAATAATCTGCGAAAGGCTTGATACTTTGGCTTTGCGTAGAGACGTCTCTTCGCTGTGCGTTCTCTATCGCATTTATCATGGGGAGTGTTCTAAAGAACTGTTTGACCTGTTACCTGCCGCCGAATTTTCTAACCGCACAGTACGCCATAAGCTGAAATATCATCCACACCACCTGGATATGTGGTAATCCACTACTGTGCGGTTTCGTAGGAACTCCCTTCCACGCACCACGGAACTGTGGAATGGCCTACCCGCGGCAGTGTTTCCAGGTCGATATGACATGGGTACCTTCAAAAAGCGCGTCTATCTCCACCTTAAAGGCCGGCAACGCACCTGTAGCTCCTGTGATGTTGCACGGGGCCGTGGGCGGCGGTAATCACTTACCATCAGGTGACCCCAACGCTCGTTTGCCTTGTCTTTTTCCATAAAAAAAAATACCATCGCGGACTTTTTTAAACAATATTTAAAGAACAATATTTTTGTTCAACATTGTTTTTATTATCTCATAAGGTTGAGTCAGAGCACGCCATGTATGCGTTAAGCAAGCTCATTTTGGATGACGTTTTCTTATAACAACAAACAAACTTCGCAAACCGTTGCTTAGCAACGGTCGGTTGTTATTAACATGTCAAATTAAAAAGTATTTTAATATATTAGTATATATCGACAATATTACGAATATGAGAAAAAAAAGTAACCTATGTTCATCCGAAGACCCTCAAGTATCTTTATATGAGTATTTTATCACAATTGAATTAGCGGTTTGGCCGTGAGTTACTTTCGAATTTATAATGTAGGTTTGGATTGTAAATGTTTTCAAATCAGTCATATAATAAACGACGCATTTTTTTTATTTATGTGTAGCCTTTACGACAGTGTTTTATTAAAGACTGCGACAATTACGAGTTTCATTCCAACCGGAGAAATTAATTAATTTTTCATGCTTAAGAAAAGGAACAATGTTAACTTCTGTCATTTACAACGCAATGGCTTGAATTAAGACGTAAAGTGGGAAACGGAGTGTTTTTTGGCAACCTATAGTCAGTGGCATGGAACCCACAATTTATTATGATATGGTGCATGCCAACAGGAGATAATCCTGAAGCGCGCGGCGGACCTGGCGGAGGCGCTGTACTCGATGCCGCGCAACAACCAGCTGGCGCTGGGCGCGCCGCGCTCGCCGCCGCCCGCCGCGCCCTTCAACGCGTACGCGGCCGACGCGCAGTGGGACGCGGACGACTACGCGCGCAGCGGCGGCTCCGTGTCGCCGCGCTACTGCGCCGCCGCCACGCCGCACGCCGCCTACCCGCAGCACTACCCGCCCACGTCGCTCTTCAACTCCTCCACACGTGAGACCATCATGTTATTCTATTTATTGACTTGTAGCTTCACATCCTACACATTACAAACCAGGCCGAAGAATCCTATACATAACGAAACATAAACATAAACCTGGTGTTAAGACACTCCGTGCAACACTTTGTGTGGCGGAGCTCAACCTCAGACTATACAATCTATATAATAATAAAAAAAAACAATATTAAAATATCCCATATTCAATTTACAAGTCTTAGAATCATACATATTCGACACTTCTAATTTAACAGTCAGAAATGTCATTAGTATCAATCCCACAAGCTACGAAGGCAATTGTACTAAGAAGAGCCAACAAAGAGCACAAGTACAGCATTTGATTGTAAACGTTAAGTTCGTAAGTTGAATTCCCACACGGAGAATTGAATTATTTTCATTTTCTCACTTTAGTAAACAAGGCATAACGTTGAATTCTTATACTCTATTCACAATGTCTTGAAAAGCGGACGGAAAGTGAGAAACAGAGTGTTCCTTGTCTTAATATGTGCGGGATGCGGTGTGAAGCTAAAACAAAATTAACTAATGTGTATTAATTTAGATTTATTTTTTATATTTCAAATGTAGCGTTTTGATTTGTTTTATGCTCCTATTATTTTGTTGGATTTTTATTTAAATTTAATAAAAATTAAAAATATATTCATCTCTGGTACAGAAAAGACTTTCGTGAGTTACAAAATGCTACTGTTGTCGTTCCTGCTAAGATGACTTACATAGTATTGCATAAATCTTTTAAAATAAAAAAACAACAACGTAATAAAAAAAACATTATGTATTCTTATAAACATACTTTAAGTAATAATCCAATACACTTAAAGATGAACCATTAAGCTATACACTAGAGAAAGTAAAAAAAAAATATTACACGAACTCTACTATTCGAAATGTATAATGTCAAATTATATTAACCCGTGTTTTCTTCGTCCAGCGTCTCTTGGACCGTATCACCCCAACAATACAAACGAGCATTACACGAACTACATACAAAACACTAACAAAAACGAAATTTACGAAAGAAACGACTCTAAACATGAATATAAAGAAAGTTTTCATACAAAATGTGTGAAAGAAAAAGAGGCCAAGAGAAGTGCATTCGCGGTTGTGAGACACAGTCCGCCATTACAACAGAACTGGCAACTCACCGTTCAATGTTAGTGGTTCTTTTTTTGTTTTTTTGCTTTTGTTTTCGCTTTATTTTTGTTTAAATGTACGTTCATTTTGTTTTTTTTTTATTTGATGGCGACTGTGAGAATCTTTATAGTAATTTTGTATGTATTAGCGTTTAATTATTTTCACATATCTTACACACTATTGATATTTGATACGCCTTATGATAGAATAACGCGTTCGTTTTAGCAAAACGAGGAAATATTAAGTTGTGGGTTTCATTCCCACTCGGTGGAATACATTATTTAATATTTTAATATTTTCTCGCTTTATTAATAAGACAGCTAGCAGCGTTGAGTTTCGTCTAAGTGACACACAATGACTTGCATTCAGCAGCGCATTGGGAACAAATATCTTAGCACTCGTTTCCCTCAGCTTATCTATTTAATGTACCTACATTATTTTTTTTAAAAAACTACAAAATATTTTCTGTCGGAGGATATTAGACTGGACTAAATACGAGTTGACTCTGTAAATAGATAGTTTTTTTTGTTATTATTTCTCACACTACAGATATATGGTTGGTACCTTTGGTCATTATATACATTTCTATTTTATTAACATATATAATAAATAAAATTAACCTAATTGATAACAATAAAAAATACATAGTTTATAGGTGTATATTTAATAATATATTAAGTACTTAGGTAATGTATATGTAGGAACGTAGCAATATTTCAATCCATTTTTTTTTGTATAGGCGAAGTGTGTATTAGAATTTTAACATAGAAATTCTAATATATGTATATAATATACAATAATAATATTTACTATATGAATAGTTAACACTTTAAAATTTCCTTTAATTTTTTAACTAAATATAATTGAGGTTATCTTTGAAATAGTTTTGATACGAAGATCAAAAAACTTGCAATATGGGATATATTATACTCTAATACAAAAAACCTTAACCTAAAACAATAAACATAGTGAGGCAGCACGTGACTATAAACAACGGCTGTCAGCTAAATTATCATTTACGAGATTTAATCACTTTAATTTTCCTGCTGTAGCAAGATAAAGCGTGGCATAGAGTTCCGCCACTAGATACGTGCAATGTCTAGAATTCATGAAAAAAATATCTTGGCAATTAGTTCACTCTGAATACCCTCTAAAGCAAAATGTTTCCATTACAATAAACAGCATAAAATACACTAATAGTGGATGAAAAACACACAAAATAAAGTTTCTTAAGAATTTAATTCCGCAAATATAATTAAGAAAACATATTAAAATGGTCACTATCTCGAACATTGTCCCCAGGAATGACGGGGCTGGTGTCGACCCCGTTCAGCGTGAACCCGTTCTCGCTGCCGACGTGCAGCGCGCAGCAGTACGCGCAGACGGCGCCGCTCGCCTCCAAGTAAACTTGTATCTATGTATAATTATCTATTACAGCCTACACTCTTATAACGACATTCGATTTAATAATATATTATGTAAAAAAATTGCTTTACTATATTTTTGTTGGTTCGGTTAGTATTCCATTACGTGATCTCTTTATAACTTCTCAGTTATTTCTCAATAACAAATATAACAAATTTAACTGTCTGCGTCGTAATATGAATTGAAAATACTTAGAAATGAGCTTTGAGAGCTTTTTCTATAAAATTCTTGCTTTGAATATAATTTTAAATGCATATCTCTTTCAGTGTCGTTATAATATAGAGTTTACACTGTACACGTACATATATATTCAATATTGTTATTTTGTGATTAATTTAGTTTGAAGGAGATTATTTAGTAAGGTAAAGTTTTTATTTAGTGTGGAATTTTTTATATGAATATTCAGTTTTTTTTTGTTATTTGTAATAAAATGACACGACCGTTCACTTAAAGATTGATATAATTATATTATAATAAATATTTCATATCAATATAAATATGAATTTAAACAATTCTACACTGAAAACTTAATTCAACACCATTACGTATTCATTATTGTTATTAATTTCTATATATATTATATATCTATAATATTTAAACAAATACCTACTCACTCAATAATATAACCAATTTGTTAATTTCACATAATTTATGTAAAAGCGACGCGAGCAAGTTAGATGTTGTATATACCTACATACTGTTGTAAAACTGTAAATATTACTATAAACATTATTAAAACATTCATAGGCTGGTTGCTAGATTCAAATTGTATTGTAAGTTTCCTCTTTATATGAGAATAGGATCTTCTATAATCGTTAAAAATAATAGAAATTATTTGTAAATTGTTCGTTTCATATTGTATGTGTGGAATTTATTCAAGAACTCATTGTTGGTTGAAATTATGGAATAAAAATGGGTTGTATACAAATTTGTATTTCTTATTTCAGTTTAAAATTAAATATCAATAAAAAGTGAAGAGAATAAAATAATTTGCTGCTACATATAACTTGGTATTTTTTTTTAGATTCTGTTATAGTTAACGATTGTAAAAGGTCAACTCGGCTAGAAGGCCGGCGATGTATAAAATTGTTCTTTCGTATGTGTGTTTCATTTTTGTACAATCTGTGATATATTTATTGTAAGTATAACATAAAATTGTAAAAATAATAATCTTCAATTTGAATCGATTAGAATAATATAATTTCAACAAAAAAAAAAGTTCTCTGTACACAAGTGTATTGTATTTGAACGTAAATATTGAATAACAATCATATCATGGAACCATACATATCTTTTATTACCTAAGTACGAAAAGAAATATCTAACAACGAAACGGGGAAAATTGAATATATCTTAGAGACGAAGTAAATGTATACGAAAAAAATGTCGAAATGAATATAATTTTGAGAATCAAAACCGGATAGTGAAACTGTATATGAATTGCCTCCTTGAATATAAAATACCGCTATACATATTATTTAACACAACTTGTATATCTCATAAGACTTGTACATTGTAATCGTTAAGGACAAAATATCACAAAACACGATATTAAAAAACTTACATAAATAACTTTGGAAGTTTTATTTATTTACGTTAATATATAACATTTTTAGTTATCGTTTATTTATACGTAATGAAAGCTTGATATATTAACTTGACTAAGTCAATACAAGATATCTCCAAATGTGTAAAATTCAAATATGAAAATTTGAATTATTAGATTAAATTATTTAAGAATAAAAAGAGTGAATTAATTATATATTTCTTTCCTTAATTATGAATGTAAATAGTGACAAAAATAATGTCACACTAATAATAATTATATAAAACTTACAACTAAAATATAATTACGTTGAGTACAATAATAAAGCTCTCTATGCTACTAAAGCATAATTCAAATTGACACCAATATAATAAGATAAGGCAAGATAAAATAAAATAAAGATAAGATTAAATCATTTAAAATTATGATTCTGAAAAAATTATATTGATAAGATAGAATTACCTATTAGGGTCATCCGGGGGAAAGGGTGCTTACACACTGGGCGCCAGTACCCATCCATCATACGCGTAATTCGAACAAAACATCAACTTAAATAGTTGAAGCTATTGTGATTTCACACATGCTACCGTTGCCACCCTAATTGTAATATTATACTTACCATTTTTGTCCTTATGGATAATATTTTCTATTGTTGCTCGCGACTAGATAATACATGGGTTTATCGCTGCTCCTAACTCTGCAAAGAATAGATATTGAATGACTAAATTAACATAAAATATATGATGTTTAAGAGTTCTTTTTGTAAACATAAATTAATTATGTTAATCAAAGTCGTGGGTGCATTCCATTTGGGAGAGTATTTATGTTTACAATACAGGTAATACTAAATTCTTGACGCCGCCCTGGCGCAATGGTACCAGCGAGTGATTGTAAAGTTCAGTATTGTGAGCTCAATATCAGCTAAGGGGAACGAAATGTTTTAGATTTTCATTTCCTCGCTCTGGTTACTAGGCAAAGCGCGGCGTTAAGTTCCGTCAATCATGCAATGTTTTAAAAATTAAGCGGAAAGTGGATAATGATTGAATTTTAACACTAGACTACCACTGCTTGCCTTTCTATATGCGGGATACAGAGTAAGGTTATTATAATTATAATTGTTATTATCTAATTTGTGATAACACAAAATACAACCTTTTAACCTGCTCCCCGATCTACTCTTCAAAAACGGAACATACCTCAGCATAAAACTACCGAAGGTAAGTAACACATTATTATTATCAAAAATATTTTAAATTATCCTAATGTATTTATTCAGCAAACACAAATATTTTAACGAAATTGTCTTCTAACTTCAGGCAATACCAATTTGTTGTAACCCGATTACGCTACAATAATCTAAATGAGTCTTTAGTAGCGCTCGTTTGTCGACGTGTGCGGCGCACGCGACTGCGCACGCGCCCGTCCGGATGTCATACGATCAGTGAATAACTTTCCATGTTAATATTATATAGGGAATTATAATTTCTAATATATACAATATTACTAATAAAATAATAATTTGTTAGTATTTTGAATAACATTTTCAGTATGTTTTTTAATAATGTGGATGTTTTTATGTAAAGGTAATTTTATAAACACTATACTCATTTTTAAACCACGAAGAACAAAAGAAAGAAACAATTTATAATCTGTATTATAATAAAAAAAACAATACTTGAAATCTAGAAGAAACAAATATATATTTATATATCCAATAAGTACACAGTAAATTTTCTAACCCTAAATTCAGAAACAAATATACTTAATACTTTTATGTTCAACATTCTATAATTCCTTAACCGAAAGTAATAAGATTATCGTTTTTATTTATCTAGTAGCTATTTGTCGTTACCAAACAACTCAAGTGAACAAATCGCACAAACCCAGCGTCGCGTGGCGCTCGCGTGTCGCGGCATTACCAAATTAGCGTCCGGTGTGCATCTGCCCTTAAGTGGCATTAAGTGTGGGCGTATCGAGTTTCTGATTAGATTTTTTTTTATAAAAAAAGGCGGATGCGGATTATATTTTTCATGATTTCCATCGTTTAGTTTACGTTAAAGTGATAAAAATTGTATTTTGTGTTTGATTTAAAATGCTCGTTATTTAAAGTCAAATAATTAGATTTAAATAAAAATATTTTTTATGGTTTTCACCAAATAGACAAAAAACTTAATTTACAGTGTGTTTGCTTATTGCTGCAACTTGAAAGCCACTTTATTGGAACTTAAGATGAAGTTGAACCTATAATTATTGCATGCACCTGTGCTGCATCGCAACTGTGCTGCTACAACGTTAATTCCTTATTTTTACTATTTATAGTTCAGTGGATACTAATTGTTACAAATGTAATTATTGAGGAAAATATAGAAAATTTCTGAGCTATTTAATTTAGTAGAGCAATATTTACTAGTGTTGGACTAGTAAATATTGCTGTAATAAATTAAGTATGTATACTTTATTTAAGACAATTGAAACTCTGTTATCATTTTAAACTTTGCACTAAAAAATCTAGCTACAAACCAATAGATCACTTCCAAAAAATATATAGTGAACGCAGAAACAAAATAAAACGCCATCACGACACGACAAATTGACGTCATCCATCCCTCTCTCGCTAACAGTAGCAACATATCACTCCGTACACGTCCTCGGCATTTTTCCTTTATATATTATTAATACATAAGTATAAACACGCACCGTTTACACTCCACTGTCACATATAAGTTTGTCCTTTTCTATATCGTAGGGTCTAGTTTTCCCAAGCGGGCGAGCCTCGAGGGTAAAACTCCCTAGGGTCGCTGTTGACTCTATGGAAGGAAAGTTATCTGTACACCTATTGTCGACCACCACCCCGCCCGCGCCACCCCACGCCCGCTGAAGGACTTTCTTACGCGTTTTACTTTTTGTTTTATTTTTGCAAACGTTCTTGGTTTGAATCAACGTTATTGAATGTCTCTTTTTTATTATTGTTAAATTAATGAAGTAATGTTTTTTATACTAAAATAAACGGAAATTAGAAGTTTCATATGAACATATTTTAATTGTTGTACAAAATTAATAAATCATAAACGAATAGAAAAAAATTCAATCTCATAATCATAACTACTCTAGAAAAATCATTTACAACCATACGTAATTTCCTTATACTTTAAATATTTCGTATTTCAATAAATTTGTTCATTAAATTAAGAAAAATATGTAATATGTAAATATGATGATAACATTGACTACATTTAAAATAAATTCCCAAGCCTTATTAAGAACATACCAATTGTTCAACAAACTTTAAAAAAACACAAAAATTTGACTTTTAACATGAAAATAATAAGTTTAAAAGAACATGGCTACAAAGAATCACCAATTAAACCAATACAACCAATAAAAGCAATGAACCAATTAAATATTAAAGTTTACTCAGTAAAGTTGTTTAGTTCCGGTCATAAAACAGTTATACGGAGATATGGAGGCGGAGAGGAGAGGAGAGGAGGTCGGAGGTCGGAGGCGCGGGCGTCAACGCGGGGCGCTAAGCGAAATTGAGTGAGATTCGAGTTAAAGTATTAAAAGTTTTCAGCGCGATCTTTGCTCAGCCGACGACGCCGCAAACCTGGATGGGAAGGATGTACTTGCTATATCGATGTTGTAATTTTCTGTTATATTATATGTTGTATTATAATTATATTTATGTTTTTGTAATTTTGTTTGTTTAAATAAAACATAAAAATTTGTTAATTAAGTATTAGTAATGTAACCTGATAATTTGCTGTAAAGTACATTTTTCTTTATCTACGAGACTATACGGGCCCTATATAGAGTAGATACATGTCATTTAACAAGGATTTAGAAATATATGTTACGTACGTTTATATTTTTATTTAATTTTCTCACATAAATAACAAAAAATATTGATAACTTAGCTTCCTGCTGTGTTCCTAGCGGACTAGTACAACACCAGAGCGACAAAATGAAAATATAAATTTAAATAAATATTTCACTTGTTCGAGTGGGGTCCAAACCACAACCAGTAGTGTTTACAGTCACATTTTGTGCCCCTGCGCCACGAATGGCTCCGTTTCATATTTAACGTTTAAATAATCACCGTGGGCGTTATCGATAACAACAGAAAAATAACGTGACATCTCTGTTTCCTTAACACGGTGTAAGTTAATAATGTAATAGAATTACGAGGAAAAACTGTTGAACTCTGTCGGACGCGGAGCGGGACACGGAGCGGGACGCGGCTTAATTGTAGCAGTTTGTTTTGTGCGTCCATCCAACACGGAACGACATACAGACCGGATTCAACTTAGCTATAAGTGAAGTTTACGTAAAACTTATTATATGTATATATCTGTATGTATTATGTAGCTGCATTTGTATAGGATTTGTATTCGTTGATTCTTATTAATATATTTGTTTGTGGACAATCTTTAACTCTGACTGTAAAGGTTGTGGATTCGATTCTCATTCGAGGAAATTGAACGTTAATTATTATATATTTTTAACTTCCTCGCTCCGGTAACGAGACAAAGCTCAGAATAGAGTTGCGCCACTCAATACGCAATGCCTCCAGAATACGGCGGAAAGTGGGAAAGGAAGTTTTCTTAATAGGAACAGAGTGTCTTAACACTAGGTGTCCAGGTTCTATTTGCCTATCCCGCTATATGAGGGATACAGCGTGAAGCTCGAAAAAAAACACTTTACAAGCGCTGGTTCTATTGATAAGAATATTTTCTGTTCTATTGATAAGAATATTTTTTCACACTTGCTATTGCTATTAATTTTGATTTTGAGGCCAGCGGCACGAGGTGTGACTGTAAAACCCACTGGTTGTGGGTTCGATCCCCACTCGAGGAGATGAAATATTTACTTAAATTTATATTTCCATTTCCTCGCTCTGGTGTCGAGGTTAAACGCGGCGTTGAGTTCTGCTACTCAACACACAATGCCTCCAGAATTCGGCAGAAAGTGGGGAACGGAGTGTCTTAACACTAGGTTCCCTCTGCCTGCCCTGCTGTGTGCGGGATAGAGCGTAAAGCTGATTTTTAATTTAATATTTGAGTTTAACAGAGGATTTAACAGAGAGAGGTACGCCTCTGTACCTACAGAATATTTTAGGAGGGAAACTGCCTTGTTTTATATCGGATAGTTTCCGAATTCTTATTAAGCTCACTTATTACATACTAATGAAAATATATGAAAAGAGCAATATAAAGATACAATGCTTAGAATATGAAACTGGACCTAAGATGCTTGTACAGATTGGGCGCCCAAATATGCAACTCGAGTGTTCGATTAAGAAATAAAATAAAAATAAAAACAAAAATGTTTTATTTTTGCCTTAGCGTTCCGGTTCACACTTCACCATATAAACATTTTTATCCTATAAATAAATCATACCCTAATATAATTTGATTAAACGCCAAATGAATGTATAATCACAATAGTCAAATAACAAAATTTTAAACAGTACAAACTTTTAACTTTGTTTCTAAATCCGTGAGTGTTGTACCGTGAGCCAATATAGCTCATCCGGGGAATGCGCATAAACTATTTGAATATGCATAGACGTTAATAAAACTGGCGAATTTACCAACGGCGGTAAATTTCTAAACCTACGCCTCTGGAAACGCAAATTGCAGACAAAAGTTTCAAATTGTTTCAAAAATCAAGCGGTGCACAGTTACAAAAATTTGAAATTCATCCTGTCCAAATGTTAACTAATACAGACGGACGGCGGAAGTTTGTGATGCTGATTATAGAGTCATTTTGTTAGAGTTTTAGATAGTTTCGTTTTGTTATAGTAATAATTATAGTTTTGTATATCTAGTATAGTATAATAGTATAGTAGTAATTTAGAAATTGCACCGAACGAACGAATTTAAAGAGGCCATCGACGAAGAACGATAGAAATATGGGAGCGCGATGCTTGTGGGATCCACTTTGCGAAAATAATTATTTTCATTTATGCGCTTTGGCAAGACAGTGTGACACACAACACGCAATATCTAGACACCAGGCTATCTTTGCCTATGCTATAAAGAGATGAGAAGCTTTTTTTATTTTAAATTATTCAACTATTTTTTTTGGCTTCCCGTTGCTATAGTAGGCAGAGTGCACCTGTGAAACTAGTGTTAACATACTTCCAGCGTGCTACTGTACACGTGACAGGTTGTGGATTTGATTCCCATTTACTCGCTCTGATAACGAGGCATAGCGCGGCGTTGAGCTCCGCCACTCAACACGCAATGCCTCCAAAATTCAGCGCAAAGTAGAGAGCAAAGTGTCTTAACACCAGGCTTCCTCTGCCTACCAAAAAAAAAATTATTAAAAAATAAAAAGTAAAATTACAAACCTTGAAAAAAAATCTTCATCGTAGGCCTACCTTTCCGAAATACAGTCTAGATGAAGACAAAGTAGCAAGCCAGGCAGGTGGCAATACACTCAGGAGATACGTTTGTTAGCAGTTTTCGCGTCCCTTATCAAGATCGCATCGAGTTTTATGGGTCTAATCGCGGCCGCAAATAGGGCCCGCTTGGGTAATTCCTATCCTGACCGATTATGGGATTCGACTAATTAGCTATTACCGATATTGTGCTGGTAAGTATGCCATTTCATGTATACATAAGGTACTTGTTGCGGTGGGAAAATGCTATTTGGCAATTATATATAATTTTTTCTGTGATAGAGGAAAATTATTTTGTTCATGTAAACTATAGATTGCTTGAGGAAAGTTACAAAGTTGGGACGCTTGGGACTATAAGTGCGATAGATTGTGAGTTCGATACTCGTTTAAGGAAATGAAATATTTAATATTTTTCTTTTTCTCGCTCCGGCAACGAGGAAAAGCGCGGCGTTGCCGCCACTCAACAGCGTGTGTGGGGCGATACACGCAACTGATATGTGCGGGATGAAACGTGAACCCACTTCAAGTAATCATATTTACGACAAAGTTTTACCAAAAATTGTAGATCCTGCACTAATACCGGCGATATTTTTATTATCTATATATATGTAGTAAAGTCACTTAACATTTCTCAGCAGCGCAGCGTTTGCAAGACATGCGTAAAAATGATAACAATAAGTTCGAGTAGAGTCTTTTAAAGTCTACAATTATAACAACCCTATAAAGAATTGATTCTGAAGGAATTACTTCGATACTTATACAATAATTCTTAATACATTTTAGTAAAGAAACATTGAATAAACCTTAAAATTAATTTAACATCAGCGCGACAGCTAAGTGTATCAAAAGATAAACCCTAAGAAGGCTAAACCTCCCTATAAAATTGGTAAGCTACTTACGAAAGATCGATTTCATGCGGCAATATTTTAAAGATAGTCCTTTGTATTGTCGACGATTGGAGAATATCCATTTTGAGTATCTTTGTCTTAATTTTTTTTAATATATAATATTTCTTTTTTAATAAAGTTATATGTAAAAAGGTATAAAAAAAATGTGAGTGGGGAACAGAGTGTCTTAAGCCTAGGTTCCTTCTGCTGAATAAAAGGGTTCTATTACATGAAAATGTATATAAATCTGATTTTCTTCCGCTTACCCTGCTAAGTGGTACTGCTAATATTTACTTAAATTTATATTTCCATTTCTTCGCTCTGGTGTCGAGGTTAAGCGCGGCGTTGAGTTCTGCCACTCAACACGCAATGCCTCCAGAATTCGGCAGAAAGTGGGGAACGGAGTGTCTTAACACTAGGTTCCCTCTGCCTACCCTGCAGTGTGCGGGATACAGCGTGAAGCTAATTTAATTTTTTTTTTACCCTGCTAAGTGCGAGATAAATATCGGTATTGGTGTTACATTTATATATTTTGTTATACTGTTCTTTTATTTACATGCATGCGTACTGTTAATATACCACAATATATTGAAAAAAAGCGTGAATCTAAAATAAAACTATGTTATTGTTGTATATGTAAGTGAAAATGTAAAAAAAACGATGTAATAATAAATTTCCATTTTTAATTAAGGATGTTTTATTTATTCCCTATTATACATAACATAAAAACAAACAAATATGCACAAAAGGCAAACTTAACGCTAAAAAGAAGGTAATGCAATCCTACGCAGAGCTTTTAAAAAAAAGACCTATGTAAAGAAATTTTTGTGCTTTATTTTTTCCCTGAATAGTATTTGAATCCATAATCATCGCATGTATTCCTGTATAGGTAGATCAACGTTGTTTTAATTATATTGTGAATATTGAGTAAACTATATAATTATTAATTAGCTTACATATTGAATAGTTTTTTTTAATGACTTTACAAGACATACAATGAATAAAACTATATTATTTATCCCAAGTATAAACTAGCACATTCAGTACTTTTACTGACGGCTTTAATTTTCAGTTACATAAATATTTTTAGTAGATTAATTTACAAATATAATAAATTTAATCTAATTTACAAAATTACCACAAAAAAGTAGAAAAAAATATATAAATCCGCGCAATAAAATAAAACAAATATCACCCACAGTTTAATTTCAACACTTTCCTCAGATAGTCGGAAGTTTTCAAAACTTTTCAGAAGTTACACAGAATCCTCAGTAGAGATGACGACGCCATCTTGGCAAGATCTAACCAACATGGTTCAGCCGTCGACCGGCAGATGGCGCTGTACAATCTCCTGGGACCTCGACGCAAACCCGAATTCTGTGCGCACCGTCCTGTAACGCTGGCAGCTACTTGAGAAAGGGAAAGAGAAATTCTCAAGGCTCTACCTCTAGCGGCGTTTTGGGACTAACTCCGTGTATTGAATCATTCCTTTTTGTTACAACAGTGGGTGTGTTCTTGGCGGCCAATGGGTGGATCCTACACACATTTGACCACTCCCACTCAGTTCTGGGTGCCTACTGGGACTTGGATGAAAAAAATGTTGGCAATAGGTAATTTTGAATGTCGTTTGTAGGTGACGTAATTGCCGCTTTATTTGGACTGTTCGTTTGTTAATAAAACCATCCCCGAGGTATTGTGGCGCTGATTGAATAGAGAATTGGATATGAAGGTTACAGCTGGCAATCGTGTGCGAACTGCCTAAGTGTTATATCTGATTGGAGGTGTGAATATAGCGTACCTTATTAAAATATACTGGAGTTTTTTTGCGTATAGATAAAATGGACGCATGCAGAGTGTCGTGAAAAGAATGTATAATCCTGCATTATGATATTTTGCATTCAAAACAAAAAATATTTATTACTTAGAAGGAATATCTGGTAGCGTTGTTAGTTTGTCGTGAAGAAACCCTTTCACGTGTACACCGCCCGAATGAGGACACGAGTACGTTATGTGTGCAGGTGTGTGCAGGATAGACTGTCAGATGGAAACCATCCAAAATACTTTTCTAAAATATAACGATGTGACTCCCCAGCCGACACCGGTAGGAGGAGTGTCAACGGATTCTTTCGTAAGCCCCGGCGGTGGGAGCCAGCTAGGCACGGCGTGAAGTCAAACGTCTTGATTCATCCTCGACAGCTTGCTCGAAATATTACGACGGAGGGACGTTCACACTCCAACTTGACCTAGAAAAGACTAGTGTTTAGAGTGCTTTTACGTAAAATATGTACATTAGATAACATTATAAGGGTATTATTTTAAAATCCGTATTGAATATGTATATTTTATGAATATTTAGCCACGCAGGACAAAATATTTTCAATTCTTTCACCTTCAGTTAAACTTTTGCAAAAATAAAGCATTAACTACAATTCATTATAAAATAAGTAAATTAATTAATTAACTTATAATATTTTATTATTCACGTGTAAATAATATAAATTACGAGTAACTTAGTAATTTTTCAATATTTTTGTTAAAAAAAAATTAAATCAAATCAGCTTCACGCTGTATCCCGCACACAGCAGGGTAGGCAGAGGGAATCTAGTGTTAAGACACTCCGTTCCCCACTTTCTGCCGAAACCTGGAGGCATTGCGTGTTGAGTGGCAGAACTCAACGCCGCGCTTTGCCTCGACACCAGAGCGAAGAAATGGAAATGTAAATTTAAGTAAATATCTCCTCGAGTGGGAATCGAAACCACAACCAGTCGGTTTTACAGTCACACCTTGTGTCGCTGCGCCACCACTGGCCTCTATATTATATATATTATATATTATAATATCTTTGTTAATTTGTTATTATGTGTATCAATTGTATTAATGTAAATCATGTTTTTTATAAAATCGTGGCTCTCCTCGTACACCTTTTGACCGCACCTATCCACTATATTCATTTTGATACATACTAATAAGTATGAACTATAAAAACTTTTTATATTTCCTTATATAAAATATAATATATAGGTATAAAATCTATAACAATACCTCACTCTTATGCAAAAGATATTGATGGATAAGTCCGTTGCGGGAATAGACGGTCTCAACACGGCTTAGCACTTTTAAGTCGACGCCGAACTTTAAAGTAAACGATGCGGGTTTATACGACACCCTAGAATAGTGTTTTGTAGTTTTGACAAGGAAATCGCATTTGTTTTTCACTTAAATGCTATTTGGGAGATGAAAAATGGCAAAGTTTTCGTTACTTTAGACTTATTTTTGAAATAACATCAATGATAGGTGTCTAATATCGCTCTATTTTTAAATATTGGCGTTCACCAGATTCTTATCTCTTATTTATGCCTTATAAACCATTCCATCTTAAGTTATTTGTAAAAGAGTTCAGAAATTTCTTTTTGTTTAAATAAAATCAGAAAAATATTAGAGATACAAATAAAGCAAACCCTGCTAAATAAAACCATATTGTCTATAAAATCGGTTTACGGACGATAACTTCATGTGATAACGTCATACGAAAATATCAATGAAAAATTGCATACTTTTATGAATTGGATTATCAGCATCCCGCATATACCAGGGTAGGCAGAGGGAACCTAATGTAAAAACATTCTGTTTCGCACTTTCCGCCGAGTTCTTCGAGGCATTGCGTGTTGAATGGCGGAATTCGACGGCTTTTGCTTTGGTGTCATAGTGAAGTAATAAAAATATTAATAAATAATAACTTATTGCCCTGAGTGGGGATCGAATCCATAACAGTCGCGTTACAGCCACATCCCTGTGCCCCTGCGATACAGATTAAATATAACTTTGTGCTTCTCTATCGCTTGTTCCGCAATAATTTTAAAAATTAAGAAATATGAAGAGTAGCTGCATAACTATTATTCAGAAATAAATAAATACCTAAAATCTAAATAATTAATGTGTGTACAATGATCAAAGATAAAAAAGTCTCATTTCAGGGCTGAAAGCAAAACTGCTTTCGAAAATTTTTAAAGGGAACACAAAATCGTTTAAACTTTTTCTATTGGTAATTATAAAAACGTTTTGATTAGATTTTATGGTACATTATACATTTATTTATTAATTTACTATCGTTATTGATATCAATTTTCATTAAATATAGAGCCCTCGCGTTTCAAGTGCCGGAATTCAAAACTTAGCTTTAGCCGAAACATAGAAAATAAAAAAACGTATTAAATAAACAAGTTTTGTAAAGATCAAACCTACAACCATCGCATGTGCCGAGCATCACACAATATCCTCCTACAAATGGATAATATAGTTACATTATCCGAATAACACGAATCGAATGAACAACGACGCGTATAATTTTCTAATAATATAGTTTTATATCCCTTCACCCCTTTACGCCATTTGTCGAAGCAATTACCAGCTATGGCCACCACTAACAATGTTAGTGAAGATATGACGAGGACTCAATTGAATTTTAACGACTGTGTGCATTGACGGGCAATGGCCGGTGAAATAAAGACATTACTACAATAGAGCTACCATGTGTTGCTTAACTCTTTCATTTAATTATATTGCTGTTTGATGTGGATTTTGTAATTGTACTACAATATTCTGTTTGATGTGTTTCTATTATTTTCAATAAAATAAATAGAAATAATTTTATCGGATATAAGTATTAAATATCTTATACCAGCCTTATTGGGTTTTTGAATTTTGGTGCATTCTCATATTTATATTTTAACAGAGAGAAAACTTACATATTTTTATTCGCTTCGTTTTGATAGAAATTTTGAACTTTTTCTGAAAATGGAAAAATCAAATACCTTTTTATATATACCTATTAGAAGATTAGAATTCTAACAACTCAATAATCAAATTGTTACTAATTGCTCTACAATTTTATAACAGCATTTTCTTATAATGTTAATAGTAAAACTAGAACCAATGTCAAAACTTTTTGACTGAGGCCAGTCGTGGCGCAGCGGCATAAAGTGTGTCTGTATACCACTCGAGGAAGCGAAATATTCAATTAAACTTATATTTTCATTTCTTCGCTCTGGTGTAGAGTTAAAGCGCGGCGTTAAGTTCCGCTCCTCAACACGCAATACCTCCAGAATTCGGCGGAAACTGATTTTAATATTGAAATCTTATTAAATTTCTGTCTAAATAAATGGCTTTGCTTGTGAAAATCTCTTTTAAAGTAAGGGAATTTAGTAAAACCATTAATATTATTACGTTCCATGTAACACTTTTCGACAGCCGAATATCGAAATAAGCGAAAATTCTTTTACGCGAATAAACATATTGAATTATTTTCCCTTCGAGCATTAGCCTAATGTGTTTTTATGTTAAATAATATAGGTAGCTAAAGTACATAATACAATGTTTAACATAAAGAAAATGTTGGATTATAAACAAGTGTATTTAGTACTTACACACTGTTTGCTTGTTTTATAGAAATAAATATGTAGTTTTAACTAATTTGCTAATTATTTATCGTTCTATTTTATTTAATCTTTTTTAATAATAGCTTTTAAAGTATTTAATTTAAATGTTATTTTAAGCTTTGTCAATATCAAAAAACTATGAGTTAAGTAACAACTTTAGATATTTATGGAAGATAGTCAAATAAAAGCATTAATAACACTGTAATAAAAGGAATTGTGTTAGAAAGAAATTAAATTATAACTGCTATATATTGAAAAGTATATAGGTACGTGTAGTAGGTATGTGGTATTTATGTGAATTATGCCCATACAAGAATGGCATTTCATAAAAGAATGTTTGATTTTATCCCACATTAAGATATAAATATTTTTTAAGTTTCACTCTGTATCCTGTACATAGCAGCGTAGGCAGAGGAAATCTGAGAATCTAGCAGACATCCCGATTTAGGCAGGACTTCTCGATTTTTAGCCCAAAATTTAAATGTCCCGAGTGGGACAGACATGATCTCGCTTTTGTGGATTATTCCACGTACTTTGAGAATTATTTTTGAATTACTTTATTTTTTTTAATAAGTTGCTAACCATTCCGGAGATAAAAGTACTACTTTTTCCCGAGACACAATCTGGCAACGTCGGAACCTGGTACTAAAACACTTTCTGTTACGACGCTTCCGTACCACTTTTTCCGTAAAGTTCTGGAGTCGTGTTGAATGGCGAAACCATTCCGCACATTGTCTCGTTACCAGGACAAGGAAATATTAAATATTTAATTTCTTAGAGTTGGAATCGAACTCACGACCTGCCGAGTTTACACACATGTGTACACCCTTGTTCCACGACTAGTCTCTCATAAATCATCTATGTAGCTATATAAATTAAAAAAACTACGTAGTAGGTAACTTAGAAATATACCAACTCTAAAGCCTCATTTCTATTCTATCACTCTAGCGCCTTGTAAATTTAATTTATTACGCGTAAACACGACGAGACAAGGTTTGTGGAGGAAATTAGATGAGTATAATGCAGCTTCGTTTGGTACAATCACTTCTTTGCGATCTGATCAGATTATATGAAAATATATACCTACAAATCTTTTGAGAGGACTAAGATTTGTCTTTTAATACTGTTTCTACTTCTAATACTATGATTATAGCGCCTTGACGTCTGGTTGATATCTGTGGGTTTGTGGGTCTATTATGTTAATTATGGAATCATTTATTTCAGAGAAGCCGAACTGGTTGAGGCCAGTTGTGGCACAGGGGCACAAGCGTGTGACTGTAAAAGCGATAGATTATGGGTTCGATACCCATTCGATGATATGAAATATTTGATATTTTCATTTCTTCGCTCTGGTGTCGAGGAAAAGCGCGGCGTTGACTTCCGCCATTCAACATGCAATGCCTCCAGAATTCGATGGAAAGTGGGGGGCGGAGAGTCTTATTATTAGGCGCCCTCTGCCTACCCAGCCACGTGCCACGTGAAACTGAAAACGATAATTTGAATGATAAATATGTGACTAGCTAGTAATTAGTTTCAAATCTAATTACTTATTGTTTAACCTAACCTAATTTAACGAGATTTTTTATATAATTAAACAAACACACATCTGAACTATCACACGAAACGAATGCGAATACCATAAGAAAAAAAAACAATAAAAATATGAAAATTACGAAACTAAATGTTCTTATTTCACTTTAAACTCTGTCAAATTTCTATTCTCTCCGCATCATTGGCAGTGAATGTCAACATTGACTATTACACAATTATAAATCGTTATCGCTGGTATAATGTATCACGGTGTCAGCCATTGTGCGGAGCAGATGTATCGCATTATTCTATACGGACGTAATAGAAGGGCCCCGTCGTGGATGTTTCTATGTTTGTTCTTCGATATAATGTGGATACGATGTGTTGCATTCCACACTTTGTCTAAGTATGAAATAAAAAAAATACTTTTATTACTGGATTTTGGATAGAATCTAGTTAAACCAAAAAGAACCCAATCTCCGTTTAACGACCTAATTCGAGATATTGTGTACGAGTGACGGAACTTAACGCCGTATAAGAAATACTGAGTTATATATGTAGCTGTATTAACTAAACATATTATAGTTGTATGTTGTTATTATGTATGTTACCTTAGGATTCGACTTAACATTGTGGTGTTCAAAGAAAAGGGATAATATTATTAGGAACATATTTGTTAAAAGAGCTGATAAATAAAAAATATTTGATTTCTCCATTATTTATTTACACATATTATCATATAGTAAATGCAATATAATTAGTTAATAATAAAAATAAAAAAAAATAAAATTAATAATGTATAAACTAATAATAAAACTATTATTATTTAAAATATTGAGAGCGATATGATAGTAAAAAACATCTAAAATAAAAAAAAACTATGAATTGGCGTATCTTTACCACACTATCCATGCTAGCAGAGAGCATACGCACTCTCCTACATTCTGAATTGTGTAAAGTACGAAATAATTTCACGCATCGCATGTCACCCGGATAATGACCCGGCCCCGGACAAAATAAACACTCCTAATAAGGAAATGGGCCTCTAAAGAAACCCCGGTTAAAAGAAAAAGAAATCGGTTACATTAAAGTTTTGTTAACTTCTTTTTGTATTAAATGGTTTTATTATTTTTCTTATCAGAATGAGATGAGCCTATAATATAGAACAAATATTTAAAATTATATAAAGCGAATACGTTCTCATCTCATTATAGAATATTAACTCTATGTCGAATTTATAGCGTCAGAGTTATAGGTATAATATGCTTATTAGTGTATTGGTCATAAATATTCTGTGTAGAACCCACAATTACCTATCACGGGACAATATTGAGAATATCAATTTGTACTTGAAAATATTATTTTAGCCATACAAAAATCAAAATATCTTAGGCCGCTTTTGTAAAGGAAAAAAACTATACTAAAAATCTTTTCACAACCCCTCTATTACGCTCTTAATCAATACCAGAAGCAAATATTAATATATCAAAACAAGAACCAATATAAACTCGAAGCCACAACACATTGGAAGTGGTGCAAACAACAATGGAACTCGCTATACGTACGTACGTAGGTACACACGTACTGTTGACAAAACCAATGAACATTTTTAATTATTTGCCCGGTTTAAGTAAACATTCGCCTCAGTTTTAACCACTCTAACTTGACCCCTAGAACCCATTCAACTTTCAATCTCACCCTAAATTACAAAATAGGTTCAATGTATGGGGTTCTTTGTAAAATTGTCATTTTAACTATTGTTTGGCAACACAGGGTCTGTCTCAATTAAAAATATTGCTAACAAGACAAACAGTTGTCGCTACGATTTTCGGTTTTTAATTGGCTAGCGTGGTGGTCTTGCGTGGTGGGTGATATAAATCTGTATAGAATAACTAGTATAGTATTTCTCTTATGTTGCGTTTTTGGTACGTACATATTTATAATGTAGAACGTATTTTACATTGATAATGTGCATTTTGTTACTTAATAACAAAATAAATTATTTTGATTGTTATGTAATAATTTTGTTACAATGGAACGTTACAAGATAAAATGCAGTGTTTCGTTTTGGCGAATATATGTCTCAAAAACTGGGTGGAAATTGGAGAATGCAACATCTTAATACTAGGTTCCCTCAGTCTATCCTGCTATTAGCTATATAAAGCATGAAGCAATGTAAACATTACAGATAGCTGATCAAAAAAGATCATTGTCACAAGGTCAAGTATTTTTTTTTTGGTCTGTTTATAAATTCCTTTTTATTGTTATAGTTGCCACGATATAGGCCATTTCAAAAAATATTGCGTAGTAACAGTACGGTATTTTGTATATAAAATAGGTTCGGTTAGTTACAAGAAAAAAAGATCTTATTCCTGCACTTTTTTGTCCCATAATTGCGACACAATAAACGGAATGTTCTCACTAAGTACTATAAACATTCATAAATTACAGTTTTTAAATGTAAAATCTAATTATTTCTAAGTATTTTATTTAATTTCGAACAAGTATCTTGTTAAGAAAATATGAATATTTAGCTACAGTAAAAACATTAGAACAGATCTTTAATGATACTAAATTAAATATAATATCCCGAGATTCCCTATAGGATTTTAAAGGGTCGTAGGTCAACATTTGGCTTTTACTGTTTTATCAGTCTATAGCAGGACAGTTGTGGTTATCTGTGGTCGCCATCTTGTGGGGTCAGCCCCAATGTCTTGTAGCGTGTCATAGAAGGTATAATATGAAAAGGGTCACTCGTTAATTAGTTTGCGTATCTTATTTATTTGCAAGTTGATGCGATATTATAATATGTTGTTTTAATATTTTGAATTGTAAATAGGTTATTTCCTCTTGTTGTTTTATGATATTTGTAAAATTAATGTAATAGAGTAGGCTGTATAATATATGTTTACATTATATCAGTCAGTTTCCTTTATTAAAATCAAGCAAAATATGCAAAGATACCTATTTTATAAGCTTGCAAAATAAAAAAGAAATTATATAGGTGACGTCCACACTGTTCAGTATTGCATTTGTTCAGTGAATTGATTCTATAAAAATTAAAGCTGTCGTATATACATTGTATCCCAATGTAAAATAATTACAATTTTTAACAAAAAAACGAACTTCTACCGGATCCCATAATTAGAATTTAACCAAACTTTCATTGAACTACCCTTGAAGTGTCTCCTTTCCAATAAAAAAAGGATAGTCTATTTGCCGCGCACATACTTTTTAGATACATTTAAGACTTATGCGATTTTCTCGTGGATAACACTGTCAGAAATGGAACAATTTGGTACCACACGGGAAGCACCAGCTTTCAAATAAAAAAAGAGTCATCAAAATCGGTTCACCCAGTCAAATGTGCTGAAGTAACAAACAATATAACAAATAAGATAATATTTTTAAAAATACAGTTGATTTGATAACCGCCTCCTTACGGAAGTCAGCTAAACTTTTGCGTTGTACCTAATAATCAGGTGCTCTTGTCTTTGAATAAGTATCTAAAGTTTAAATTATCAACTATTACTGGTCAATATTTATAAACTGTTCTCAAGTCTGAGATCGATCTAGAAATGCCGTTTTCATCCGTAAATTACATATCTATGAATGAAAACAGCGTTCCATGATCGATTTTAGTTTTGAGATTTTAGATTTATAAACACGGATTTAAGAACTTAAGAACATCATAAGTTTGGAATATGTAAAAAAAACCTTTTTCAAAAGTTCCCAATTTTTAAAACATACCGTTGTACCAAATCAAATTTCACTATTAAGCCGAGAACACAAAGCATTCTCATAATATGAGCTGTCAAAATACCCAAATATTACACGTACATACAACAACTGTGGGTACATTGTTTCCCACATCGCCACACGTAAAGCGCGACGGGAGTGCATAATCAATCAGTAATTTTGCAGCAGAAAGAATCTTTATAAAGTCATCCTCGTGGGATTTAAATTTCACAAAGATCCCAATCTTCATTTTTCTTTGCATTTGGTGGGCGTTTCAAACGGTGGCGGTGGTTGGTTGCGGCGGGGCGACAAAGAATTACTGAGAATGAATGAACGGTAATGCTAAAAGCTTTTACGTCTGTTTATCGAAGTCTACTGTCCTCTGGGAGGGTGTTATTGATGTTTTGACAGCGCCGAGTTTTAATTATTGTAATGTAAATTATATGGAAATTGCATAGATTTTTTTGTATTGTTGTATTTGATTATTATTATATTTAAGCGCTAAGTATTTGTATGAAGGATTCTTATTTTTTTTTCTCTGTTTTTGGTTCATTTCAATTAATTTTGTTTCGGAACAAAGTGTGGCAACACCAGCAATAACTTACAACAGCTGATTAATAGAATGAGCCCATTAAATATTTATGCTTATATAAACACTAAGTTGATCTGATTAGATGTTATTATATTTACACTCCTTGATTTTTTTCTAAGAAATGTAATAGTTGATACATTAATTCCCTTAGTTATTTAGCATTAATACAATATGATTTTGTATTAAATATACTAAAAAAGCTAAAATATATAAAATAGACGTGATTATCCTACTTTTAAAAAGATCTATGTTGTTATAAACTTAATATGATAAAGTAACACAATATAGTATACATGGTGTTACCATGAACATAATATTGATATAAATTGCAGCTTGTAAGTGTAAGCGCGCGTCATAACCTCTGAGCGAAATTGGGGAAAGCGTGCGAGATAAATCGCGCTACAGATGGACGCTTACACACTGGGAGACTGGAAATATAAATAGAAAAACAAAAATAAATGTTACCTAAATATTCTTTATTTATCTTATTTTGTTCATTTTATATTTTTTTACGTTTACATATTTTGTAAGATTACATAGATTAAAGAAGTTATTTACACAATTAGAACTTTCAGCCTGAATAAAAGACCAGAAAGACAAGCTATACGATATGGCAATAAAACCTACAATTCTTTGTCAAAGACTAAAAGAGAGTCTGTTATAAAATAAAAGCAATTTTACATTGAGATTTCAGCTCACAATCTTTACGACAGCGTAATATAAATCGGGTTACACTTTAAAATATATTTTAAAAAACATAATAATTCACTGTATCCCGCACATAGCAGGCTACGTGGAGGGAACCTACTGTTAAGACACTCCGTTACCCATTTTCCGCCAAATTCTGGAGGCAATTGGTGTTGAATGACGGAACTCAACACCTCGCTTTGCTATACCTGAGCGAAGAAATGAAAGTATACATTTAATTAAATACTTCATTTTCACAAATGGGACTCGAACCCACAACCAGTCGTGTTTACAGTCACGCACTTGAGCCCATGCGCCACGACTGGACTCAAACATAATATTAGTTACATATAAGAAAAAAAATAATAAAAATGAAGGTGTCCTAGTGTGAGCATAGACGATACGATGAGCAATTCTGCTGCCGTGATTGGTCGAATTTCCCCGGAGGCCGCGCGACAGAACTCTTAATTTTTTGCTTCGGCTACGCGTTCCGTTGCCTTAGCGGCTTGTGGAGGCTTGTTTAAGAGTTCCTTCTTCATATTCATATTACCAATATATGTTTGTTTATAATTTACTTACAATTATGACAATATTTTAAATATTTTGTATAATATACGTAAGTATATATTTTTGATATTAGATGTGACATTATAATATAGCGCTTATTAGTTGTAATTAGAAAAGTTCCTCAGTTGATCGTGTCATTTGAAGTAAACGAACAACGATACTCATCACATTAAATCTCTTATATAAAATAGATTTTTACTGATTTTCCAATGATAAAATAGAAATAAATAAAAAAATAATAATAAATTCTCACAGGTAATAACGATAAAATCCTAATGAAAGTTAAATCTAAATCGTGCAAAATGTGTATGATGTTCTAAACAAAACCGCGCTCAGACTCAGAGCACACGTCACCGAAGCGGAAGAGCGAGCGCGCTCACTTCGGAAATTAATGAATATTAAGTGCATGCGCAGGAACACAACAAACCATCTTACGGATGGAGACATTTAATTTTCCTCCAGCCTCTGGGACTTGGATTTACATTTGAATTTGTGAATATATCACAATGACGTTTACAGCGAAATGATTTTTCAACTAATGCATGTGATGCTAATAATTTATTATTTTGTGATCTAAAGCTAAAATATAGCTTCTCGCTGTATCCCGCATATAGTATAGGTAGAGGGAATCTGGGTAACTAGTCTTAAGACACTCCGTTCCCATTAAGACGCTTCCGTTCCGTACTTTCCGCCAAATTCATTGCCTGTAGAGTGGCGGAACTCACCTCTTTACCTGATTACCAGAGCGAGGAGCTAAAAATATTAAATATTTTATTTCCTGGTGTGAGAATCCAACCCACAATCTGACGTGTTAATAGTCGTACCCTTGTGCTCCTGAGCCACAACTGGCCTAACAAAAAATATAATGAATTAAATATGAAGCAAAATGTTACTATGTCTACCAAATTGCAAAATCATGGAAAGAAGTCACGTTATTATCTGTACATTTTAATGCGGTTTCGGTCCTTTTCTTTGTTTGTTATTCTGTAAGGGCATCATTCCGGTAGCCGACGTGGACGATGATGGATTGTTGGCTTCTGGTCACATGAGATTTGAAACTCTTATGATACGGTTCAATAACTGTGCAGTATTTGTGAAAATTTAAATACATTTTCTATACGTTTTTGATAAAATTAATGTATCATATATTAAATATATATTTTAAAAAATATATATTTTACTTGAGTTTATAATTTACAGTTTCTAGAAAAGTAAGTTAATATATAATTAAATCTCAGACACATTTTAAAAAAATGCTAGTACATTATAATTGACTTAGTAACATCATAGCAAATCAAAATTGTAAAGTTTAGTAAAGTTTAAAGTAAGGTATAAAGTTACATCACTTAAATTACATTATTTAACAACTATTAGTTTGTAAATTAAATCTACATTCTAATATTTTCATTTAATTCAATAGTTTAAAGTAAGTTTCAATTTCTATACCACACTAAATATATACCTTTTCAGTTCTTCATTATCCGTAACGTTGGGCACCCGCGGTGTAAATATTTGACAACGCTGTGACGACTCACACCCGACGGTTTTGTGCTTAATTTATTTTGACAGATTATTCTTTCCCTCCCCACGCACAGTTGCCTTCAGGTAACAAAGGTATATATTTACTTTAGTATCTATAATAAACGGTAGTCATGTGGTAAAAAAAAGGGAAGCTGAAATATAATTTAAGTTACTTAATTAAAAATATCATTTATTAGGAAATGTGTGATATTTTTAAATATGTAATCATAAATTAAATTTATAAGTCAGGTTAGTTGGACGATTTATTTTTTGTTAAGTTAAAATTTAGTTAATTTAGCCTACTTTGGATTGGTTCTACAACCTGGACGCTATTAAGTATATCTCTATTATCTTTTATATTATGCTTATATCAATATGGATTCATTTACTTATTTAGAAAACGTATAAAAAATCGAACGTAGCGGGAACACGAACCCGCGCCTCCTGGAAACCGACCAGGCGCTCTGACCACTGAGCCATAATTTTTATACGTTTTCTAAATAAGTATTTTCCTTTCCTAAGTGTGGAATACCACTTTAAAAATGGATTCATTTATTGCTCAAATGTAAGATTGTCACTCGTGGAACTATAATCAAATTCCAGTCGATCTTCCCACTTAAACACCTTATTTCCTTATACAATTAGCTGAATTAAGATATTTTTCATATTATATATTCATGTCAATTTATAAAACAAAAATCACGGTACAATGTTGAAACACATGATGTAGTTACCCTATAAGGACATGCAAATATTGGACTTAGATAGTTCACTATTCGTACTCACATCAAGTTAAATAAGTAACCGTGGGCAAACTCCCAGAGGTCGCGACGACGACATTTGGCGAGCCTTTATTTTACCTTCCTTCTAACCACCCTCTGTCAATAGGGTGTTTAGAAACTAATATATCGTAAATTCAAAGGAATGTCCGAAAATTTAACTTTTGCACGTCTTAGGTATGTAAAAAGTTATATAGCTTTTTCTTTAATCTTCTATTGTTTTAAAATTATGATTTCTACAGTTAAATCTATATAAATGTAATGAAAATCCGAATTTAGTCGTTTGATTTAGATTTAGTCGTCTGAAGCTGTAATTTTGTTTTTTTAATTTTTAATATTTATTTTATACTTACATAAATTAAAAAAAATACATATTTTGATTTAATTTAGATTTAAATGATCGACAACAAGAGCTTGAATATAATATATTTTGAAATAACACCCACCAACCAAAAAAAAAAGATAAAAAATATTTTTTCCATTTCAAATTTCACTCATGAAACACGCTGTATAACTTTAGAGCGGGATACATTTGACATAACTTCATAATATATGAGACGAGTTAACAAGCATGTAGTTACTGGCTACCGGATGAATACGACCGTCTCCAGAGATACTCTAATGTAGCTATGCAAATGAATATGTAAGATATATTCTAAATCTCTACATTTTTTTCAGATTTTTATTTAAACATGTCTCCACTAGGTTAAAGAGAATCTAGACTTAGTCGCAATGCCAAAAATTGTCTAACTCTGTCAAGTAAACGCATATATCATAAACTAGCCTTTACCTCTGACTTCACAATTGAAACAATAAAGACTTTTGTATGACACATACAATGGGTTGCACGCTGGTGTAGCATGGTGCTGTAAATACAGACTTTCTCTATAAATGGAGTAAATAACACAAAAACATATTTTCATGTCGAACCAATTTCTTAGATTAGCTTTGCGTCGTTACCAGATCTAGAACTTGAAAAGATTAAATATTTTATTTTCTCGAGTGGGAATGGAACCCACAATCTGTCGCGTTTACTATCGCAAGCTAGTGCCCCTGCGCAACGACTGGCCTGAAACAATTTATAATATTAATATAAATATTCTCATGATTTTAAAATTGTACATATAATTATTATCTATTCTATGTAAGTAACAAAAAGTTGATTTCTAATATTAATAATTTTTAATCAATTGCCAAGACTAAAGTATTTCCAAACCAAGGCGTAAAAGACAGTAAAACATAAACAAAGTTTAATATTAATACCATACAATTTGAAGATAAAAATATAAAATATAAAAAAAAATAATAACAATATTAAATTTTAATATTACTAATTTTATATTTCTAATAAAAATAATAATTAAAATATGAAATAAATAATAAATACTAAACGAACAACAAACCGCAAAGTGGTCAGGTAAAGGATGAGCTGACCGAAACTAATTCCTCCCTCTAATTGTGTTAGTGACAACTTTGATGCTCATACCTTCCCCCAGGATATGATCCAGCAAGAAATTAGATTGGCCATAGTTGTTGGCTTCGCTAATAAAGGGCGGTAAGTTTCTTACGTGATATTATTGATGTTCGATGTTTATTTGAAATATAGATATGTATGTAAGAATGTAAGTTTCAAATTAGATTATTTTTGCTAAATATATTTTGTTAAATATCTAGTGAGTTTTTTTTTAGATCTCCACTCGTGGAAACGTAATGTTTATTTAAATTTATATTTCCATTTCTTCGTTCTGGTATCGAGGCAAAGCGCGGCGTTGAGTTCTCCCATTCAACATGCAAAAATAAAAGTAGAAAATGGAGTGTCTTAACACTAAGTTCCCCCTGCCTACCCTGTTGTATGCGAAATATATCGTAAAGTTGAGTGTTGAGTGAGTTTTTTAATTTTTTTTCTACAGTATCTACAGTATAAAAATTCAACGTATGCTACAATACACAATTTCTAAAAGAAAATATAAACACAATCTAAACATATTATAAACAACTCCCACTTCATAAAATGTATGGGCCATTACAAGAGGTGGTTTATTGTGATTTTGTGTTTAAACAATGAAATGGTTCTTACCGTAGCACAGTAGGCAATGAATTTGAGGCCGGCGAGACATCGGGACCCTTAAAAATTCAGGAGTAAAGTTGTGTAGGAATTTTGTACGCCTCATTGAGTAACATTGCTTCATGAATAATTTTCACTGTGAACATTTTGTTGCGTTGCTTTTTTTTAAGTGATTATTTTTTTTTGTTACATACATACTACTATATGTATATGTGTATGTTGGTTTATGGTTACTAGGGCGGGAACACGATGAACTTAAGCTTAGAAAAGCGATGATTATGAATTTAAAATATACTATGAAAATGTTGTAATATGATTATATTACAACATTTTGATGGTATAATTATATATAAGACGAATAATGATGTAATAATAATATTAAGCTCAGCCATGGCGCAGGGGCACAAGTGTGTGTTGTGCGTTCGATCCTCACTCGAGGAACTTCCATTTCTTCGCTCTGGTGTCGAGGCAAAGGCCGGCGTTAGGTTCCGACACTTAACACGCAATGCCTCCTGAATTCGGCGGAAAGTGGGAAACTGAGTGTCTTAACATTAAGTTCCCTATGCCTACCCTGCTACAGCGTGAAGCTGATTTAATATTTAAATTTAATTTTAAAATAATACACCTGTTTTTTTTACCTAAAAAAAATGTATTCTTTTCGTTATTGAGTTTAATCATGATATTCTCATGTATAGGATTTTATATATTAATATTATTCGTTTTTATACAAAAAATTAAAGCGAATATAGACAAATTAGATTTATTAACTGATGCAAATAACAGAAAGAATATTTATATTATATTCAGTCCTTTGATATTCTTGAAGGATTTAAATCCTAAGCAACTTTGTAGACATTTAGTCACTGGATTGCAAAACATTAATCTAATCTAGATGTCCAATATTGCGAAAGCCTCAGACTCGTACCAGCGGTCCCTGAAGGCATTCAGTTGAAAATTTTCATTTGAAACTGTCTCCGGAATTATATTTGGACTGTCTCTGAGAAATAACGATTCATGTGATAAGTTAATATGTACGTATATGGGAATTTATTATCGTATTATTATTTTGATTTATTTAAATAAATTATAAATAAGAAGTAAATTTTGTAAGTTTTAGTTTTTTTTTGTTAGTTTGTGATTTCTATGTTTTTCAGCAATAAGAAGATGTTAAATTACAGTGGGCGAAGTGAACATGTTTATTATAAACTCTATAATAGATACAACAGTTGTTTTATGTTGTTTCATATTTTTTTTTAATTTTTTTTTAAGTACCCTAGTTGTACGATAATTTTGTGTCGCAATAAAAAAATCTTTGAATAACATTTTATCTTGCTTATCATTATAATAATAACAATAAGTTCATTATTATATATAATACATTTACGACATTGTTTTTTTTCAGCTCTATACCCCGAATATAGCAGGGTAGACAGAGACCCTGTGTTAAGACACTGCATTCCACATTTTCCACAGAATTCTCGAGGCATTATGTGTTAAGTGGCGGAACTCAACGCCGCGCTTTGCCTTGTTGTCAGATCTATATAAATTGTGTATCTAATTAATCCATTAACGGAAACTAACCATGCATTAGCTATTTTCATATACCTAGTCAATCCACTGACGCGTACCAAATTCAATTATTTCAATTCCAACCTCATTGTATCCGGATTTAGGTAACTACATATTAAAATTAGTCGTGGGACCTTTTTAATGAAGCGCGAAACATTTCAATTTGGCACATTTATTGTCAAATCGACCGTAGTCCGGGGATGGTCGATGAGGCACTATTATTGGTAAATTTCGCATATTAACCAACTATCCATAGTTTTGGTGTGTCCTGAGGGAGGTATTACGTTAAATATTCGGTTATAATGATACAAAGCACCTGAATTTCCCTCGTTAAGTAGGTAATTTTGGAGCAAATGAACCCTTTTTGCTTGTATTATTTTCATTTCAGTAGTTTTCGTTCCAAACTATTCTAATAATTATGTAGGTACATATATATGTATGCGTCGTTGTGGATTGTTTACTGGTGTTGTTTTAAAAAGTTTTTTTAAATTTAATTTTACTTTAATTAAGTTTTTATACTTTAATAATCAGCTTCACGCTGTATTTCGCACACATCAGAGTAGGCAGAGGGAACCTAGTGTTAAGACACCGTTCCCCACTTTCTGCCTAATTCTGGAGGCATTGCGTGTTGAATGGCAGAATTCAACGCCGCGCTTTGCCTCGACATCAGAGCGAAGAAATGGAAATATAAATTTAAGTAAATATTTCATCTCCTCGATCGGGCTGGGGATCGAACCAGTCGATTTTACAGTTACAATATGTGCCCCTGCGCCACGACTGGCCTCATACTTTAACATAATTTTATATCCTTGTTCATATTATCAAAATGTAGGTGTTTTTTTTAAAAATCGTACTAATATTATAAATGTGAATGTAAGTTTGTTTGTTACGTTTTCATGTCAAACTGTTGGACTTATAATCACGAAACTTTATACTCATATCTATAGACACATTAAAAAGAACAAAGGATAAGATTTGGAATCTTCTATTATAATACCGGCATTATGTGCTTGTTACAGAGATTAAAAGGAGATCTCTATAACAAACTTTTTTAAACAAGGCCGCCCAGGCTCAGGGGCACAAGGGTGTGACTATAACGCGACTCGAGGAAATGAAATATTTATTTAAATTTATATTTCTGTTTCTTCTGAGGCAAAGCGGGGCGTTGAGTTCCGCCACTCAACATTCAATGCCACCAAAATTCGGCGCAAAATGAGGAATGGAGTGTCTTAATATTACCTAATATTCCCTCCGCCTACCCTGCTGTATGCGAGATACAGCGTGAAGCTGATTTGATTTTATTTTTTATAATATAAAAATAAGTATAAACGAACGTAGCCGCATTTGTGTCTCTAGTATATTACATAAAAATATTAATTAGCTTTTATTTTGTTATATTAGTATACACAATAATAATATATAACTTACGTTTTTATTATTATAGAGCTAATGAAAATTATAGATATATTTGGTTAAATTTCGTAAAAGGAGATGAGAGCAGGCGAAGCGTACGACGGAAATGTTAAAAAATACATAAATATTTTATGTAATAAACTCCAAATTTATTATTTATCTTAAATTTCTTTCTTAATCTAAGACTTGGCAGTTGAGTTCACTTTACTTCTTAAAGGTGCAAATGCACTTGATAAAGAGAAAAATAAAAAAAGCCGAAAAACGTAGCGAAAATATAAATTTTGATCATATCCAAGTATAGATAGTTATTTAATTGTTTATTTTATTTTATAAAACATAAAATTTACTTATTTCCATACGTGAATCTAGTAAAAAAACACTTTTTGAAAGAACAAAACATAGTATGGGACATAACTAAAACATAGTATGTTAAGATTTTGCATGTATGAAAAGATTGATGACAGTGGACGAGGCGAAAGAGGTGTGCGGAGACCGTAGAGCTTAACGCTCCGTTCTCTCTGACAAATCTAAAAAAATGTATAATATTAAATATTATTTCCATTATTGCAGTATCTACTTCGATCTTGAGGTTCAAATTGAAATATATCTCTTCATTTTATGAATTAATTAATTTTTTTGTTAAATTTAGTTAATTTAGTTTATTTTCATACACTCAATGGTGATAATCATGACAAAGTAACGCTCGTTCAGTTATTATTTATTCGCGAATTCCGAAACAAATGGGATGCATATTGTCGCGATTGGCGGGAATTTGTCGCTGATATTTATGACCAATAACGTCATGGAGCCACTAAATTGTAGGAGAATGTAGGTGACTATGGCTTAGTACTGGTTATAAAATTTGTAATATCTAATAGAATATATTCATTAAGTCAGTCGCGACGCAGGGCACAAGCGTGTGACTTTAATTGTGATAGGTTTGTTTCCCGTACTAGGAAATCATCATTTAATATTTTGATTGCATCGCGCTGGTGTCGAGGGAAAACGCGGCGTTGAGTACCGCCACTCAGCACACAATATCCGAAATCTCTGCCTACCCTAATACTTGCGGGATACAAAGTGGAGCTGCAAAAAAAAAATCATCACTATATTACAGTAACTTAGTATTATGTAAATATTTTTAGGCATATAAACTTCTTTTAGGGAGGTTTCACTTTCTACAATAATAATTTATGTGAGTATTAATCTGTGGACACTCGATTGATTCGTATTGTAGTTACTATTACTTACGTTTTGCATTGTACTTGATTATAATGGAATAATTTACTACTAATTAATGTCATATTGTAATAGTAACTTTTTAGAGGCCAGTCGTGGCGCAGCGGCACAAAGTGCGACTGTTTATGGCTTCGATTCCCACTTGAGGAGATGAAATATTTACTTACATTTATATTTCCATTTCTTCGCTCTAGAGTGAGTTCTGCCACTTAACACACAATGCCTCCAGAATTCGGCAGTATGTGGGGAACAGAGTGTCTTGCACTAGGTTCCCTCTGCCTACCCTGCTGTGTGCGGGATACAGCGTGAAGATGATTTATTTTATTTTATAGTAACTTTTTATATTTGAACTTATATATCAGTTTCGCAAATCTACGTTTCGTACAAAAACACTCAATGCTACGTACAAATTTATGCGTGGGTAATTAAACGTATCATGTTAATTGCAGCCAGTACTGATCTATATAGATCGTAAATAGTCTCGCGTCCATTTTGAAATTGTCGTATTTTATAAGTACCTACTACATGATGAACAAATTATGTTTAGTTACACTAGTAATTACACTATTTTTTTCAAAAATTTGTATGATCATTTGGAATTTCAAAAATATGGAAAATATTATATTATACATTACGCATCCAATTAAAAAAATGTGGAAAATATAATGTCCAGGTAACAGTACCTGGATAGCATATTTAAAGTATTCGGTACAGATACACATTTTTATTGTTTTATTATAGTACGAAAGATAGGTAAACATGTATATGAGTATACATACTCGTGTATATGTCGTCGTAGCGCATAGCGTCCGATTATAAGAGACGGTTGTAGGTTTGATTTTTGCTTGTGAGAATGAATTATCTTTATTTTTTCATTTCGGCAGCAAGACAAAGTGCGGCGTTGGATTTTGCCAATCAACTCTCAAATGTCTAGAAAATTAAGACGGAAAATGGAGGACGCGGTTTAGCACCAAGTTCCCTTTCTATACCCGATTCCATCCTTCACACAGCTTTAAAATATAGAAGAATTTTATTGATTCAGTATTTCTTGGCCTTCACAAAATTTGATTTAGTAACTTAAATGAAAGCTATAGTTATCATATAATTATTTTCACATTTCAAACGCCATTATTATGTTTGTACAAAACCATATAATATTATAATGGTTTTATCTTGATAATGTTAGCAAGAAAGGAGAACTGTCCTAAAAGTTAGGACAGTGGTCGTAAATCGGCGAGCTTAAACGTTTTTTGGTTAAACAAATGTGCGCATAAATTAGCTGGAGATTGACAAGGGTATGCTCTTTTTCACGTTCGAGTACCAACGTGCCAAACAATGGGAAATGTACCTGTACTATTTCTTATTATCCTGAGATTTGGGGCTAAGTATATTTATATATACATTCATATAAAATATTCTATCAATTTGTGGCAGATATTTTAACAAATATATCCAGGTAACATATAAATATTTGTTAAAATATAAGATTTAAAGATTTAAAACGAAGATATGTGCTCACTGTTGCATAAATGTACGTAGATGAATAAATAATTTTTAATTTTTTTATATTATAGTATCTAATAATAAACCATAAAATGTAAGTATATTGGTGCAGCTATTCAAGAACTAACTAGAATATAGATAGATATTAGAGTTTCTTATAAGTTTATATACCCTAATGTAGTAAAGTAATAAGTTTTAATGTGCATAGACACGAGGTCGTGACTGTTACGCAACAGTAATGGGTTCGATTCATTTATTCCCTCGCGTCAAGGCAAAATTCCGGTGTTACATTCCGCCCCTCAACACTCAATGTCTCGAATAATAAGGTGGAAAGTGAGGAACGGAGTGTCTTAACAATAGGTTCCCTCTGCCTACCCTGCTGTGTGCGGGATACAGCGTGAAGCTGATAATGAATTAACAACATTATAATAGCACAAACGATAAATGTAGCGACAATGCCTTACCCAATCTCCCACAGGGACAGTTGAACACGTCTCAATAAATTAACACGCAATTCATATCTATTATTGTACTGTACTGTATCGATTAATTTACATACATATACCTATTAGTCAGAAGATAATTATTGTTCATATAAGATTTCAATACAAACGTTTATTATATAAACTGCTGCCGCAGTGGCACAAAGTGTGACTGTAAAACCGACTGGTTGTGGGTTCGATCCCCACTCGAGGAGATGAAATATTTACTTACACTTATATTTCCATTTCTTCGCTCTGGTGTCGAGGCAAAACACAGCGTTGAGTTCTGCCACTTAACACGCAATGTCAAGTAATGAAAGTGGGGAACGGAGTGTCTTGCACTAAGTTCCCCACTTTCTGCCGAATTCTTATATGCTATTAATGAATTATAATATATTCCATTTATTTATAGTTTGACGATTCGGCGACACTTCAAATTTTGATCAGACAATAATAATCGCTTACTATCGATAAGTTGTTTTACTTTATTTTAATAAATCGATATAAATTGAGACACTATTCATAATCTGTATTTTACTATATTAAATATTTTTGAGTCTGTTACGACAGAGACATGACAAAGTACAAATTTGTTTAGTTTTGTATGTTTACTATTTTTTTTTATATATTGTAAGCTTAAACTCAAGATATTGTAGTAATATAGTGTTAAAATGTATTAAATTAAAGTCTTTTAACACCGAATCTATCATAATTACATGGAAATAATGAAAATTAACTTTCAAAACAAAAAACAATGTTTTTTAATTTAAAATAGAAATATTTATAGTATAATATTTTATATATATGTAAAATTATAGCTAAGAACTATATGCAATAATTGAATTATAAGGTGAATGCCAGACACGTCGCGCGCCGATACAAAATTCACCGCACTCTACATCAATAGACACGAGTACATCGCGACATTGACGTTCTGCCACCGGACAAAC